>CATKHJ010689062.1:0-10179 GCA_949750685.1 Vernicia montana | reverse complement strand
AAGCCCCGAAAACCCAGAAAACCAAACCGGAGGATGAAAGGCTCGATGACTGTGAACCGCGCAGGCTACCTGCGTGCGTCCACGAGGAAGTCTCCCTGATGCCGCCAGACGCTCCAGTGGACGCGCCAAAAGGCTTGCGGCAGTCGCGCGTCTTTTGGCGTGTCCGCCACTAACGCGCCTGACACGCGCCATACTGATGCGTGTCAGACACGTCAGTACGGGGTAGACGTGTCAGTCCCGTACTAACACGTCTGCCGGAGGGCCTAGCACGTCTGCCAGCACGTCTGGCGGACGCGCGTGAGCACCACTCGCGTCCCTTTTCGCTAATTTCCCTTTTACCCCTCCTTTTTTTTTTCACTTTTTAGGCCCTTTTCGGTCTTTTCCACCCTCCATCTGCTCTTATAAATACCCCTCTCCTCACCATTTCAAAACACACTTTTGAGCTCTTGTTGATTGCTATCCAATTGCTCTCTTATCTCTCTCTTTAATTATTTTTCACACTCATTTTGAGTAATCCTAATTAATTAATTAATTAAAAATCAATTTTAATTAATTAATTAATTCTTTTTTAATTAGTTTCCACCACTCTCAATTAGTCAATTAATTAAAAATTAATTTTAATTAATTAATTAATTAATTTTAATTATTCACTTAATTTGGTTAATTAATCCTTTTTAATTAATCACTTTATTTAATTAATCTTTTTAATTATTAAAATTGGGTAATTAAGTAATCAAAGTAATTTTCCAAAATCAACCTTGTTTTACGAAACGGAACTCCGATCCGGTAAAACCACTCTCCCACCACTCAAACCCACAAAAAAGGTATAATCTCTTACCCTCACTCAAACCCCAAATCAAACCAAACCAATCAAATCTGGTCGATTTTTAAACCCCCTTCTACCTCATAGTAGAATGAACTACGTGGGTTTTGATCCCCATTTAATGGGGTACGTAGGCAAGCTTGGAATCTAAATCCAAGTTTCAAATCCAAATCCCAATCAATTCCCTTTCTCCTTTTATTTTGTAAATTTATACTTTCCTTGTAAATTTCAATTAAAGCAATTAATTATTCAATTATTTTGGAGTAAATGAGCGATTATGTGATTTTCCTAGTACCCATAAGGGCTAGAGGAAATACTCTCCTTTACTTGTGGATGTTTAAATACCTGCTTGTTATTTTTTCCATCTGTCTCATAATTATGCCATGCTCATACATTATAAATTGTCATTAAATACTTGTCATTCATGAAATTAATTTTTCAAAGTCAAATTAAACTTAAAAGCCAAATTGAGATTATTTTAATCAAAAACCCAGTCCCCGAACTCAACCTGGTTCGAGGACTAGTGACTTTATCCTTGGATAAATTAATCAAAGATTAATAATTGGAGTCAATTTGGGTTTTTTCCTTAATTTTTTCATTTAAATAAATTAGGGTGGCGACTCCCGAATCCTTTTCAAAATCAAATCAATTTTTCGAGGCCATAGCCGCTTCCAATCGTGAGCACCGAAACACATACCTTAACCTCCTTTAATAATCGCTTAGCCTTTCCTTAAGGCAAAATCAAAAGTTTCTCGAGCGAAGGGAGGGGCGTTCGGGCGAGGTCTCACAGTCGCGGCCAGATTTCTAACCCCAGGTGGATGGACTCTGCACCGCTTTCCAACTTAGAGTTGGGGGAAGAGGAATTGGGTTGAAACTCAAACGGAGAATGCAGTTGCCATCTAGTTTTTAAAAACTAGAAAAATAAGGTGACTAAGATTCGTTACTTTTTACCTAACCACCTTAGTTCAAAGACTTGGGTAAAGAAGTTAAGTACTTGTTTGGGAAGGTGTTAGGCACCCAAGCTCATCCAGCTGTGAGGCTAGCTTCTACTCACTGACTAAGTTTAATTTAAGATAGGACGGACTATTTGGGCTTTTATATATGATAATATATCACATGATGATCATTCAGTTCATTATATATAATACAAAAATTAAAAGAACTGTATATAATATTTTAATTACTAAGGGGGAAAGGAAATTAATTCATTAGTCTTTTTATTACGGGCAAGGTGGAAGACTACATATTTAGTCATCCAGCTGCCTATCTACCCAAGCTCAATAGCTCGTCACTCCATACCGAGCTCATCATCTTGCCTCGTCAAACCAAGCCCATCATCTTGCTTTTCTACAATAAGCATTTTGCCTCATCTCCTTACACCGAGCACTTCACCTCGTTTCTTCAATATTGAGCTTATCAACCCGAGCTCCTTAACTTCCTAGACTGAGCTTGCTTCATCTTTCTACATTGAACTCGTCAACGATTCTTTTAATAATTAATAATTATAATAACAATATAATTCACGTTAATAACAAAAGAACAAACTAAAAATATTGAAGAACAACAAAATAAGGGTCTGATTGACCAAGAACTTGTCATGGTAACCAGAACCTTGCAATAATCTAGTTGTTAAAACATAAATTAAAATAAAACTACGTTAAAACTTTATGCATATTTAATCTAAATGACAACTTAAATTAGTTATTCCAGCATGATGATTCAAGAACTAGCCTTGATCATCATGACTCTTGTAAATAACATCTCATCAAGAACATCTAGGCATTTAAATAAATTAAAGCACAAAATAAATTAACTAAACTGAAAATGATGCATAATGATTATATACATATATAAATTGAATAGTAAGTTAGAAAGGAAAAAGAACTAACAAAAGTCCTCAAATCACAACCTATCCCTGGGCATCTCAGATCATAAGGGAATATGAGAGCATTGGGATTCCTTGGTTATTAGACTTTTTAGCCCTCAATGGCTTTCATTGATTGATTTTACCTTTTCAATCTCTAGAAGTAATTCACAAAAATCTCAAGATTTTTGAAAGTTTTCACTATATATTTGGGTTCTCTTTTTTTCTTCTTCTTCTATATTCTCTTTTCCAGATCGAGGTCAGGCCAACCAGGGATCTTTTCCTCTTAAATCCCTATTCTTTTTATAGCAATTCAGCTTGGACGGTAGACCAAGTATCCTAAAGTAATGGGACAAGCTACCTTTCGTGTGTCAGTCTCCTGACACTATGCATGCATTTAATCATTGTTGCAAGGTAACAGCCCCCTGGACACCTCCATAGGCAGGCATCGCCTACGAACATACTTATCCTTGACATGTTCTGACTATCATGACGGCTCTTACAGCAGTCTACTTTTAAATTTTCAGTCTACTCAATTGCTTATCGCTTAAGTTTTGCAAGGATAGCCTTTGAAGACGAGGACAAACCTCAATAACGAGGATGAACTTCGATGAAGAAGGCAAGCTTCAATGACGAGGACGAGCTTCGTTGATGAGGATGTGTGTGAGGCCTCGCTGGAGCACCGAATCTGATCTGCTAAAAGGGAATCCAAATGCTCATTTGGAAAGAGAACTCATGATGAAACCCTCGAGCTTATTTTTTGATTTGGATTTGAATGTTGCATTTTGAGGAATCGCCACCTTAATTTATTTTTATTTGGAAAAATATAAGGTAAAAACCCATTTTGACTCCAATTATATCCCAAAGGAAAAGTTCACTAGCCTTGAAACTAAAGAGGATTCGAGGACTAGGTTTTCAGTTTATCTTAACAAAATAAGTTTAGCAATTAATATAGAAGTGACTTAAAAATGGATTTCATAAACAATTTAAGAATGCATGAACAACTTATTTATTCAAAAGCAAACATAAAAGAAAGTGATGGAGAAAAAGTTGGTTGATTTTAATTGGATTCGATGCTTGAACCAAGCATGCATGTGTATCCCTTTGAATGGAAATTAGAACCCACGTAGTTCTTTCTTCTTGCGAAGGAGTTAGTTTAGCCTAGCCTTTTATCATGTTTCGATTGATTGATTTGAGAGGGTTGGATTAATTAATTAACCTAATTGATTATCAAGTTGAATTAATTAATATTAATTAAATAACGACCTAGGTGAGCCAATTTAATTAACTAATTAAAAAAGAATCCCAAGGAGGGAAAAATAAATTAAATAAATGAAGAAAAAAGAAAAAAAGAGAAAGGAAAAGAAGCTTACTTTGTGCTTTTGCGACTTGGCGATGTAAGGCAGATAAAGTGAAAGACCACTACCGTTAATTGGATATGGGATGATGAGAATGAGGAAGATGAGAATGGTGAGTCAAATTTGAGAATGTTTCGCAAAGAATTTGACGAGGATGATTGGTTACGTGAGTAATGTCAAATTGAGCCATGTTATGACATGGGTGGAGTGAGTTCAAATCTCATCTAGAATGGCTTTGGTATCGCTGGGCAAATTGCCTTCAGGTCTCTCACTTAGCAATTTCAAAATTTGCCCAACGAAAATTTCTAAATTGTGAAGAGAGGTCTGTTGGTATTCCAGAGTTGTCTCTATGCTTTAAAATATTTTATCTGTAGCTTCCACTAATGTGACAAATATCTCTTCCAATCTATGCTCCTCTTGTGCATGCTTATCATCCTCTAATGTAGTGCCCACTTCAAATTGAGTTGGGAAGCCAGCTTCTAATGCACCGTTTCTTTTGTCCACTTTCTCAACCCAATTCTCCGTAGATTCAGTGAATCTTTCTAATGCAAGCTCAAGGGATGACTTCTCTTTTGGTGTTTCCCATGCATATTCTTCTGGGAAATAAGTTTGATAAATGTATCTATGATCGTGATACTGATTTCCCTAGTATCCCCAATTTGGATTTGGGTAAGAGTTCTAGCTCTGATAGTTCCGATCAGCCATGGAGATTTTTTTTTAATACAAAAACTTGAAACAAAACACAAAACGTAAAATAGAACAAACAAATAAAGCAAATAAAAATAAAACAAATAAATCAAAACAAATACAAATACGAAAATAAAAACTAGATCAATAATCTCTATTAATATTATAAAACATTCCCCGGCAACGACGCCAAAAACTTGATGTACCAAAACGTACACTAACAAACTGTAAGTGCACAGGTCGTTATTAAGTAATAAAGTGATGAGTGAGTATCATTTCCCATGAGGAAAGTTTATAAGTACTAGCATAAACTTCAACTATTGTCTAATGAATAATCAATCAAGGGTAATTAAAACTAAAACTGAAACTAAACTAAAACATGAGAAGATTGATAGATATAAACAAGAATAAATCTATCTAAATATGAATCACTTTAGCCTCTCATAAATGTTATGAAAATTGGCATCAATTAAGCAAACAATGCATTGAATTGGCGTTCCATTAGTTTAGATTAAAACCGCTCTCGAGCGATTTAATCCCTAATCCCTAGGTAAAGCGTAAGGAATCTCTTCTCAAACACAACCAAATAGTTCATGCATTAAGAACAAGGAACAAAATACCAAAGGGTAGGCCTATCTGTAGTGCCCAAAGCAACCCTCAATCTCTATGAGTGATCAATCCATATTAAGGTATCTCTACTCATTTAACATGGAAACAATATCTAATCAACAAGATAGCAATTTCCAATTAGAATAATAAGATTTATCATAGAAATAAGACAATCAAAGATGAATTAATTAAATCTTATATTATTCAATCCATACAATCAAGAACTAGGGTTCATCAATATCTAGATAGAAAGAGTTTAGTTCATGGTAAATCTAAAGATCAATGAATAAGAAATAAGGTAAACAAATCTCAAACAATCTATAGAAAAGTTCTTGAAAGTCCTCTCTTCAATCTTGAATCACCACTTCAAATCCATTTGAATCTTGTTCTTCACCTTGATTTCGGCTATGATCTCGCTCTTCTTTCTCCAAGAGTTCTCTAGGTATGGAAAACCCTCAAAAGAATGAACTAGATTTTTTTCCCTTCTCAAAAATGTCTTTTTAAAGGTGTTATATTTCGTCTACATGCCTTTGTACCAGGGCGTGTAGGCTACTGCCCTATCTCTGGAATTCAGCATGTACAGGGGCAGGTACACACCTAGGTATAAGGGCTTGTACCAGGGCGTGTAGCCTACTATTTTTTTCTGATTCATTGCCCAAAATTCGTCAATTTTGCTCCTTAGCCTTGCAATTTCCATACAAACTGATCCATGGTCTCCAAATTAGCTCAATCACTCAAATTATTCTGATAACACACTTAAGAAATAAATTAAACTCAATTTAATAACAAAAAATACAATAAGAAAAAGGGATAAAATCTAATTAATTTTGCACTTATCAAACATATTAGCTTATAAGATATGAGTATATACTCACATATGACTCGAACCATTTACGAAAATCTATCTCTAATTTCATATTAACATCATCTTTTGATATATTAGGGATAGTTTGCTTCAACATGTCAATATATAAGCTTCATGAAATTTTAAAAGAATTAGTAATATTCGAAAAATTGAAAAGATGATTGTAAATTATATTTACATAATTTTTATTATAACTTACTCGACATATTTTGCAACTTCAATGCAATTGAGAAGAATGTAAGTTTAAGCTTCCTTATATTCTTCTTCTGTCAACATTCTTCTTTTAGGTCGACCAAATGGTCTACCTGGATGAGTGAATATTGACAAATTTTTGGGTATATTACATTCTATAGTCGTTCCGCCATCATCATTATGAGGTACTCTTCTATGCCTTGTATATACATGTGGTTCGAAAAAGTAAGAGCAAAATGATGAGGCTTCTTCAACTAAGTAAGCATTGGTTATAGAACCTTCAACCCTCGCTTTATTTTTGACATTATGTTTCAAATGTCGAAGAAATCTACAAACCAAAGATAATAATTAACTAATATGAATTACAAAAAAAGCAAGATTTTTTTTTGTGAATGGTTGTAATTAGTTGGTCAAAGAATTTACCTCTCAAATGGAAATATCCATCGGTACTGAACAGGGCCTGCTAACCTAGCTTCATATGCCAGATGTACTGGTAGATGCTCCATTGAGTCAAATAAACTTAGGGGGAAAATCCATTCCAATTTACACAAAATCAATGGAATGTCAGTTTCGAGTCGTGCCATATCTTCCTCCCTAACCATTGTTATAGTGAGTTCTTTGAAAAATAAACTCAACTCAGTTAATGGTTTCCAAACTTCCGTTGGAAAAAGTTCATGGAAAGCAATAGGGAGTAATCGTTGCATAAACACGTGACAATCATGGCTTTTCATTCCAAACAATTTCAGCTTTCACATATCAACACATTGAACCATATTAGATACATACCCATCCGAAAATCTGAGATTTTTCAACCATTCACACAAGACTTGTTTACTCTGCTTATCCAGCGTATACTTAGCCTTGGGATATTTTCCTGTTGTATTATCCCGCTGTAACTCTGAACGTCGATAAAATTGCTTCAAGTCTTCTCTTGATTTGGCATTATCTTTGGATTTTCCATCAATTTTCATCACAAAGTTAAAAATATTCTCAAACACATTATTTTCAATGTGCATGACATTCAGATTGTGCCTGATCAAATTGATACTCCAATACGGTAAATCCCAAAATATACTTCATCTCTTCCACCCACATCCATATTTTTCGCAATTTGATTATTCAACTCATCCGACCTAACTTCTGTAACTTTCATCAATCCCAAACTATTAATTTCCTCTAGTATCTCAATACCTGACCATATAGGGGAAGCCACATCATACACTGTTCGATTCTTAATAAATCTGGTCTTGTTCCATCTGAAATGATAATTAGGAGGTAAGAATTTACGGTGATTATCAAACCATGATTGCTTACCACCTTTAGGAAGCATGAAGGCATCAGTTTGTTCCATACAATATGGACAAGCAAGTTTACCTTAAGTGCTCCAACCAGACAACATACTGAAGGTTGGAAAATCACTCACCGTCCACATCAAAGCAGCTCACATCTGAAAATTCTGTTTCGTTGAAACATCATATGTCTCAACCCCAATTTCCCACAACTATTTCAATTCTGCAATAAAAGGTTGCAAGAATACATCCAACTTCTGTTTGGGATTATGTGATCCATGAACTATTACAGAAAGAAACATATATTCCTCCTTCATACACATCCCTGGAGGCAAATTATATGGCGTGACTATAATTGGCCATGATGAATATTGTTTTCCAAATTGACCAAAAGGTTGAAAACCATCAGTGCATAATCCCAAATGAACATTGCGAATTTTAGAAGCAAACAGTGGATTCATCCGATTAAAATGCTTCCATGCATCCGAATCTGAATAATGTTGCATCACATCATCTTCATCCTCAAGCTCAGCATGCCATCTCATAAACTTGGCAGTTGCTTTAAAAGTATACAGTCGCTGAAGCCTCAGAGTCAGAGGAAAGTAATACATTTTCTTAAATGAAATTTCTATTTTAAAAGTACCAGCAAATTGACGCTTGGGTTTATATCTAGGACAATCACAGAACATGCATGTATTCAAATTACTATCATCACCCCAGTATAACATGCAATTATTCTTGCAATAGTGAATATTCTCCACTGGAAGTCCTAAACCTTGCATTAACTTCTTGGTGTTATAGAAATTATCTACCATCGTATTATCTTCTGGCAACGACTCATTATACCACTGCAATATTCATCATAACACCTTTCAGATAAATGGTGCTCATATTTGATGTTCAACAGCCGTGCAACGACAAATAATTTTGAATTTTTTTCACAACTAGGCCATAAATCCTCATTAGGTGCATCTAACATAGCATACAGCTTCTGAGAATTTGGATTTGGTGCTTCCTCTATTTCACTCCAATCAAACCCTGGCCTAGCGGCATCCATTACCATATCATGATATGCACTAGAAGAAGCATCATCAGTACATACATTATCAACTGGAAAATAATTTTCATCTACAGCCGAAGTTCCAGACCCACTTACTTCACTATGCAAATACCATTCATAATAACCTAAAACGAAACCCCTCTGTACAAGATGCAACATGACTGTATTTGGATCCAAATAACTGCGATTCTGACACTTCACATGATTTCATGGACATCTAATCTTACTTCCATCCATAAACTGAGGTTGAGATGTAGCAAATTGAATGAACTAGTTTAGACCATCTAAGAATTCCGGCCTTAGTAAACCATCCTTAAGTTTAGAATACATCCAATTTCTATCCGATCTCATGATTAATTCCTGCAAATTGTGTAAACACATTGCATTTTAAATGATAGACAATATAATTACTTTTATAGTTTGTTGGTTGTTGTTTTAAGTTCTCAATATCTAATTCTACCTCCTTATCTCTCCTAGACTATAAGGTAAGAACCTAACCCATTTAGAAACTCATTGCTATATAACAATATATTGTAACATTCTATATTCATACTCCTGCTGAAATTTCGACAGCATCCCCCTATAGTTCTCCTAATGCACCAAATGAAAAATGTCATAAATTAAAATATTTTTCAATATGCACTAAGAGAACATATAGAAGATAATAATCGAAATTTCAGACAATAGTATGAAATAAAATGTGTACAACAAGTTATATTAGATAATGAACTCTCTAAACTATCCATTTTGATCAAATTCAATGTCCTCTCATCATCCAATGAGAATGACACCAAACGAGTATCTATGGTTAAACCTACATATATATATATATATTAGCCATTTTAAATGAATTATTTACGGATTCTTATAATACAGTTACAACTAATTAACTATATTAACATAAAAATAAATTGATAATATACTAAATTCACAAAACAATTAAATTCACAAAACAATTAAATTCATAACATAATAAATTCACCACATAATAAATTTACAACATCGAATAATAAATATACAATATAATCATTTATAATCCAATTGTTGCTAATTACTGTTCTTTTTAAATTTAAATTTTACTGTTTCAATTATTTTTACTCTTAAATATATTTTTTCATATATCAATTACTCTAATTCTATTTTGAATATTTATTTTTATTTTTTATATCACTTTTTTAATTATTATTTTCCATAAATTATTACTATTAAGTTATTTTCACTTTCATTGTTATAATTAGTTTTTTTTTTTTTTTAAATTTAGATTTTTATAGCATGCTTTCTTATACTGAAGGTTTTTTTATTTTTATTTTTATTCTATTATTATTAAACAATTATTTTTTACTTTCATTCATATTTTCATATTTTATTTTTTTTCTTTATACAACTTAGTTTTTACAAATCTTTTCTAATTCTTATTTTTATTATATTATGA
>CATKHJ010689050.1:0-27501 GCA_949750685.1 Vernicia montana | reverse complement strand
TTATTTTTCAAAAAAATTAAAAAAATAATAATAAACATTAAAATTAAATAATTTTCTAAAAGGAAAATCATAAAAAATTTATTTAATTAACTCAAAACCATTACAAATTCTATTAAATTGATAATCTATTACAAAATAAATCTAAGAGGTTAAAAATAAAAATAAAAACAAAAAAAATGTTAAAAAAGTAATTAAAAAGGTCTAAATATGAAAAAAAAAATTGAGAGGTTATAAATGTTAAAAATATAAAAAATAGGACATATGACGTAAATTCCTCTTATTTCTTTATATATACTCTTATTTCATTTCAATTTTGTTTATTAAGATTTGAAACAAGAAGTTAATTATGTGTTAACAATTAATTTTGCCCATTAAATTAAAATCTTATTAACAATTTTGTTTTTTTTAAGGAAATTAAGTATTTTGTTTAATACTCCAAATCATGTTCATATTCTTCCTTTTTGTCTAAATTTTATCCTTTACAACTATGACATAAGATGAGATAAGATATTTAATGTTATGCTAAAATGGATTAAAAGATTTAGTTTATTATTATTATTATTATTGGAATGGGTAAGCCATCTTCTATTTTTATTTAAGTCTAAATACTGGTCAACTTTTGTTAAAATAGGACTAAATTCACCTTTCAATTCAATTAAAAATTACTTGAATGCACGCTTATTCAATTTTTTTATATTTCTTTTAATTATTATTTTTTTTAAAACAACAATATACATACACGGATTATAAACATGATAATTTCTTCTAATTACTTTATTGTTATTTTGTTCATAAATTATTAAAGTATATTTGGGTAGGTATGAATTCACATATGCACACAAGTTAATAATCAAAGCACTAATTAAGTTTTACACTTCCCACCCCTCAACCAATTCTTTGATCTTTGTTTGAATTTCTACTTATAAAAGAAATTCAAACAAAGACCAAATATACTTTAATAATTCAAACATAGATATAAGGAATTTTTCTATGTGGGAATGGAGTTGGTTTCTAGTTCCCTATCTATTTATATACAATAAAGCTCTTAGAGATTCTTTGCGAGTTGGTTTCTAGTTCCCTATCTATTTTATCGAATCAAGCCAAGTTTTAGTATGTTCAGGTTCGGCTCAATATATATATATATTTTTTCTTCTGAACTCGATCTATAAATCGAGCTTGAAAATCATGTTTAAATTTAGTTCGTTTTTTAGTTCGATTTGTTAATAAATTATAATTCAGCTAAACTCGAGTTCGATTCATTTTTAAATTCGTTTATAATTTATCTAAATACTCAATTTTCTAAATATTAATAAAATAATTATAACAAAAATACTTAAAATTAACATAAAAGCAAAAGCATCCAATTAGTGAAAAAAAAATTCAATCATAAAATTGAATATTATATGTATTACAATGATATTAATTAATAAAAAAGATATTTTTAAATATTAAAATATTATATTATATAATAAAAAAATATAAGATTATGTTAATCAGGAGTATATATATTTTAGTCAAATATTTGAATTACCAAAAAGTTTATATATAGAAGTATTAAAATATATTTTTTAGAGTGTCAAAATTATTAAGTTAATAATAATAATAATAATCAAGTTGTTCACGAGTTTATTATCGAGATGTTCATGAGCCTATTAATCAAACTTGTTCATGAGTTTATTATCGAATTGTTCACGAGTTTAATTGAGCCGTGTTTTATTTTACTTAAACTCGGTTCGTTTATTAGTCGAACTTTAAAATAAAACTCAAACTTGACTCGTTTTACACGAGCGAATTTTTATCGAGTTGAATACCGAACCGCTCACCAACGATTTCGTCATTTGTAGCACTAATTGTTTCTTTTCCTCTGAATCAAATTGTTAATTACTTATAATTGTGAATAAAAATCAAGAGATCATGCAAGATAATAGAGCTGAACATCAACGCCCGCGCGCATGAACCAACAGGGCCATACCCTTGGCTTGTTTATTGTCATGGCAAAGACAATAAAGAACAAACCTTCTTGACCATATCATACCCCAAAAAGAGTCAGTATATAGGAGAATTCTTGAGTTGCATAATAACGTTTGCTAGGCTTTGATCATGCAATTTGATGGGTTCAATTATGAAGAAATTGTTGTTGTTGAGGTTCACAAACTTGATTTTTCACGTATGGCTTGAGACAAAGTAGAAAGTTTTAAGGATTCTTATTTTTTTTTTCCTTTGCTATGGTTATTCTGTTTCTTGCCCTGCAATTAAGCCTGAATTAGAACAAAGATATAAGGTGTATTTCACATGGAATAAAAGAAGACTTTTTTACTCTTACAACGTATAGAAGATGCAGCCCTTTCATTGGTTACCCCACCTTTTCCACATTGCGCATCCTTTTGGGTTATACCTCATCCAAGGTAAACTTTTAATTTTGATAATTTTATGCAAACACCTTTTAAAATTCTATCATAGATAATTTCAAATGAAAGTTACTTGTAATGTGGTAGGCCTAATACATATAAATATATTGTTAATTTATGTTATTTAAGTTCAAAATTGCAATGTTGACTTGAAATATTTTATTATATATATTGATTTTTCTGCATGAGATGTAAAACAACAAGAAACAAACTCAAACTTAAACTATAAACAAATTCTACTTTAGTTTCTTCTGAAATTAGATTGCTGATAAAATTATAAAAATATTGAAGGATATTTTTATAATTAGGCGTTATATTAATTATTAAAAAAACAAATAATAATATATATGATAATAAATATTTAAAAGAAAAAAAAGTATCGATATTTTTAAATAGCAAACAATGGATATAGAAATCATATTAGTTAAATGTCTTTATCATTTATTAGTTTGGATGTATAAAATAAAAATATACTCATAGTATAGGTAAAAAATTTTCTAATATATATACACTTCACTTCTTGTAGGTTATCATCTTACAAGGCTAGAAGCATACCATAAAGCTCATTATAAATAAATAAATAAATAAATAAAAGATAGAAATTGGTTATAATCAATAGATTAAAGAATAACTTTTATCCAACAAAAATTAATGAGTTTTGTATGATATGGAAGTACTATACCTCTAGGATCCTAGAAGTAAAAGTACTATAATTCTAAATTTTTTTCATTAGATTAAAGATTTTTTAATATACACATTAGCAACTCAAAAATTTTGAAAGTTAGAGTTTGAATGTTAATCCCATCCAAAATTAGATTAGTTAATGTTATATTTTTTTACATCCTCTCTCTCTCTATTTTTTTTTTTTTTAATTTTTGTTTAGGGTTTCCTAATCCTAATTAAGATACTAATAGGTTAATGTGGTAAAAACTCCTAAGCATTAGATTTTAAGAATGGCTTCAAAATTGACTTCACCATCAATTGTTTTTTAAATAAGAATTATTTTTTATTTTTATTTAGGGTTTCCTAATCCTAATTAATACTGATAGGTTAATGTGGTAAAAACTCCTAATTTCTTACAAGTTTAAAAATTAAAAAAACTTCATCTTCATAATCATGTTTAACAATAAAAAATAAATAAATAAATAAAAACTAAACAATTCGAATCCTAGGAAAAAATCCTAGCCGTCTTCCTCTCCTTTTTTCTCTTAGAAATTCCTTTCGTACTTTGATTTGGAATGCCACCAGCTAAAAAAAAAAAAAAACTTGCGGCATCCCTATTATTTCACTTTTTATTAATTTTTGTTTATTTTATAATAAATACTTATATGCTCTTTGCAGATTTATTAGCATTGTTTTTTTGTGTTTTTGTTTATTTTTATTTTCTCTGATGGGATATGTTTGTTATTCTTTTACGAAAGTATTTATTCTCCAATTTTTAAATTATTATTATCCTTCTATAAAATGATTGATCAGATATTTGTAATAGGGTGATCGGACTCATTTGAAAACATATATAAAAGTCGAGATGTGGCATGATACAGCCACCGAGCGGAACGTGCTTATCACTATTATGCGAGTAAATTATTCTGTCAACATGATCATCTTTTTACTTATGAAAATTATCATCTTTCATGTTTGAGTTGGATTCAAAATTATAGTTTATAATTTATAAAATTTTATATTTTATTTACTTTTAATCACATAATTTATTTATTTTCATGAATGAGAATTATTTTTCATCTCATAAAAAACAATTCAACCATAAATAAAAAAAAACTAAAAAAATTCCATGTGTAAATGTCTAGTGCAATATTAGCTAAATCAATTAATAAAAATAATAAGATTTGAATTTGAATTTAGTATTTTTTCTAGAATGTATCATTTTCCACATGACAATTCTTTAGGGAGTTTTCAGACGTGAAATCTTGAAACTAAATGCATGGTGAAAAAAAGTAATATACATTAGGCAAAGAAAAGAAAAAAAAAAAAAAAAAAAAAAAACCCTAAAAGTCCATGTCCACACTTGCAAGACCTATACTCCTCATATTTACAACATTGTATTTATTATTTGCTATTAAAATGTGTGGTTTTTAGCTAAGACACCAAAACCTTATTGCTTTGATTGAGTTGTCAATAACTTAAAATAATAAAATATTATATGACTAATTAATAATAAATAAATAAATAAATATTGTCAATTCTAGCACACCAACCTTGACCTTTTGCTATATATATATATATATAAATAAATGTATAATTAACTTATATGAACAAACAGAACTATAGTTATTAGTTTTTGGATATGGCATTGCTTCCAAATTTCTGGAGCTGTTTCACAGAATCAGCTCCTTCCAAGAGATATGTCTGTGAAGGGGATGTTTGTATTCTGAGAAAGGATCAGAGAAAATTTGGCAAGAAAAGAAAATCCAATAAGGCTAACAAGAATAATAGTAATAATAATAGTTGGATTTCTTCATTTTCTCCTCTGTCAATGAGAAGGGTACGTACAGATTTGTAGCTTTGCTGTTAATGAATTCTAATAGATATATAGATTGCAACAACAGATATATGTATTTGCAATCTTTTTTTATTTTTTATTTTTTATTTTTTTGTAAACAATTAATAGCCTTTTAGGCTAAGAAATTTGTTTTTACAATTGGGTTTTTCTGATTTTCTTTTTCTAGGATCTCTATCACAAGAACTGTGATGGAGCTTAATTTTTTGGTGAATAATTATAATTTTTTTATTGTAAAAGTTGTATTTCATGATAAATAACAATAATTATTATTGTTTCAAGTAATATATAAGATAAAATATACTCACTATTCTCTAATTTAATTCATTCTTGATTTGATTTAATAGTTTTATTATATATAACAGAATCCATTGCATAACAATTTTAAGAAATGTAATGTAGTATATTGCAAATTAAGGTAAACCAAAAAAATAATAATTTACAAATGAATGAATTGGAAGTAAAAAAAAAAAATTGAAAAATTGAGCTATTAAATTGTTATTTGTTAGTGATTATAATTAAATAAAAAATTTAATGATTTAACATAATTTAAAATTTTAAAATATTAATAGTTTTTAAAATAAAAATTCAAGATAATAAATTTAAAAACAAATTCAATCTATTCAAATCAAACTAAATTCAACTGAATCATAATAATCAATCAAATTCCCAATTATAAAACATTTGTGTAAAAAAGAATTAGGTGATTTTATTTTTTTTCCCAATAGAATTAGGTGATCTTTACTCTTTAGTTGTTATGGATGCGTGTTGTGCAATAATTAAGAGGTCGAATTTAAGTTTGAATGTTGGAAGTCAAAATAACTTGTAGTTGGATTCAACTTTCTATTAACATTAATTTTTTTTTTCAAACTTAATTATTTCCTCTGTTCTAAAATTTTTATCCTTTAAAATTTTGACACACAAATTAAAAAAATTATTAAATTATCATAATTCAAAAGTAAAAAAACTAAAATATTATTTTTTATTTTAGTGTAAAGAAATAAAAGTAATTAATATAAATTTTTACTGGAGAAATAATGGAAAGATAAAGTTGAAAAATAAATAATAAATATCTTATTAAAATTTTAAAACGATAGATATTTAAAAAAAAAAAATTTAAAACGACAGATATTTTGAAATGAAACGAGCAATTAAGTTTGAAAAGAAGAAATTTGTTTAGGTGTTTTAATGATAAAAAATTTGTTAGGAGATTAGATTTTTCTTTTTGTTAAATTGAATTAAATTATATTTGCATGATGGTTTATGTTTTGTTTGTTTAATTCTTTTATAGTCACTCATTTCTCCCTTATAGAAACTTTAAATCTATATTTCTATATTAATGT
Organism: Vernicia montana; assembly: GCA_949750685.1. NCBI lineage: Eukaryota > Viridiplantae > Streptophyta > Magnoliopsida > Malpighiales > Euphorbiaceae > Vernicia > Vernicia montana. The sequence continues at coordinate 21,232 of CATKHJ010689050.1, read as the reverse complement.
TCTTTACTTTTGTTTGTACAACCACCCTCCCCCCCCCCCCCCCCCTAAATCAAATTTCTAACTCTATCTTATAGGGAAGATATTTGTATCTCCCAATATATAATATTAAAATTTCTTTTTTTTAGCATTTTTATTTTCTTATATATATAATATTTTATTTGTGGAGACCAAAAGATTAACAGAAAAATAAATGGTGTTATTTTATGGATCTCATTAAGCCATTTTGAAAAGTTTAATGAACCACAAAAAAACAGAAATAATTTATTAGTGGTTTATATATATATATATATATATATAATTTTTTTTTTTTTTTTGCCAAAGCGTTATATATATTTTGGGCTTAGACTTCTCGTGTTGGGTTGATATTTGATCCATGTTCAATCTATATACCTTCAAAAAAAAATAAAAAAATAAAAAAAAAAAATTGAATTCAATAGTTATTTAAAAAAAAAATTCATTATACATCAAGTTACTCTTTTCTCATGTTGGGTTGATATTGATCCTAGTTCAATCTATATACCTTCAACAAAAAAATCAAAAAACAAAAAGAAAAAATAAACAATGAATTCAATAGTTGTTTAAAATAAATTTAAATGATTTTTTTTTTTCCAAAAAAAAAAATGTGCTAGCATTGGTAGGAGCATGTAGCCCAATTCAGTACAACAAATAAGTTACAAGGGAAAAATCCAACAAATACAGTAGAACCATAAACATGACTATGAGTCCTAATACAACAACTCATTAAAGGGTTTTTAACCATGGGCTGCAAGTCCATACCAAACAAAACCTTAAGACCCTAAATAAAAAGAAAGTTGAATTCCACATATACCCTTAGTTCATTTGCAATCTTCCAGAAGACTCCATCGATACATCTTCCATTAACTTGACAGTGATCAAAAACCAACTTTCGAATTGGCTAAAGCCTTGAGGAATTTAAACCACAGCCAAGGGCCTTATATCTCACCATAAAAGCTAAATCAGAACACTAAATCACAGATATTGAAATCTCAAAGTTTAAGTTAGTCCATTCTTCCCTCTTTTACTAACCATCATACATAAACAACACATAGCCTATGATTGTCCAATAGAAGAGCCGGACAGAGCTGGAGATCCAAACGGCAGAACTATTGTAGCCCAAACATCTCCAAAATTTCAAAAGTCCGATCACAACGGTAGATAAAATAAACCCTTTATAGGGAGAAATCATCTTATTTAAGCAACAAAACACGAAAAAAATAATAAAGAAAGGTGAAGGGATATCCCCTTTGGTAGCCGAAGCCTCCGAAGGTTGACCCTAGCAAAAATCCTATATTCGAAGGTAGAGGAGGGAATACTTTGAGAGAGAGAGCACCGAGACTTAAGTTTTTTTTTGTCTTTTCTCTACCAAATTTAAATGAAATTACATCATCAATATTGTTCTATACTACTATACTTTTGTAACTCCTAGTTAAAATTTATAGGATTTAATTTGGTCACTATCTTTTTATCATTCTTTTAATTGACCCATATAATAAATTTATCATATATTTTTTTTATTAATATTTAAAATTATCATAATGTAATATTTATATTTAATAAAATAATAATAATAATAACAATTTGTATATATTAAAATATTTTAAGAAAAAAAAAAAAATACGAACAAAATCTGTGTCTGGACTAATTTTATTCTTAGTAGGAACTCAAATTTTAACATTTAATCAATCCAAAGGTTATAAATATTATCGATTCCACCCAAATGTTTATATTATATAATCCGACCATGTGTTATCCATCTAAATTTGCAACCTTAATTCTATGTGCATTGCACCAACAAATCAAATCTTTCTGACTATAAATTTTATTTTTTATACATTATAATTCACGATCAATTATGATCTACAATTGGATAACACTGAAAGTCTGAAACAACCCAAAAATTGAATTTCTTGAGAGCTTTCACATAATTATATAAATCAAAATTATCAAAACCATATTTTTTTTTAATTCAGGGCAAGAAATGACAGAACAGTAAGGCCTCAAATAGAGATAACAGTAGCAAAGGTAGAGAGGAACCACCTGAAAATTTTCTTTTAAGATCATAATTCACATGTACACAACATAGGTGCTATGAAAAGAAGCTTAAATTATGAATGCATTCACATTAAAAGGAATCAAAGACTAGCACCTCAATCTAATGTACAAGGGCCATAACTAAAACTTGTGTGTGATTCATTTGATTTAGAATTTATGATCAATAGATGATAATCCTAGAGAAGAGATCAATATCCAATCATCCTGGTCTTGTGCACAATTCTTTCAATTTTTTTTTTTTTTTTTAACTCCGACAGATACTAAGTACTGTTCTAAGTCAGTAATCTTCAATAGGAAAAGAAGAAAGATGTAGTAGCTCTATTAAAAAATTTTCTTCCCGCAAATTCTCCAGGAGTCATTTCATCTATTGCAACTGCAAAAATCCCTTCTTTATACAGATAAAACCCATCCATGAATCTTCATTTTGTGAACTGAAGATTGGTGTTAAAATCCTCACCCCTAATAAGGCAGCCCAGACTTCTCATATATTAATATCAATGAACTAGCAGCATTTTCTGATTTCTGACATTTTAATTACCTGAGGTGTGAGGATAAAAAATTTTAAATTCCTGAGTCCAGGGCTAAGATTACCTCAGAAGGATTCATCATTTCTCCAGTTCTTCTGAAAAGCTTACCCATGCTCAGAGTTGCAATGCTAGGTCCGGCTGCTGGGAGTCGACCATGACACCTGAAGACTGTTTTACTGGAGACCCTGGAGATTGGAAACCAATATTCAAGTCAGGAGGAAGTGTCTCGGGTTTTTGCTTTGGCTGCGAATGTGGAATTAGCCCTCGCCAAGGGGATTGCATATGAAGCCTAGACAAGTCAGCTGCCATAAATTGAGGGAAAAGCATAGGTCTATTTTGAAACTGTCCTTCATTTCCTGGATGAACAGGTGGTGGCCGCATGAATGCTTGAAATGGGAAACTATTCTTCTCAGCCTGAAATTGCATCCCTGCAGGAAAGGAAAACTGCCCCTGAACTCGAGGGAATTGTGGATGCAATTGCCGAGTTGGGTTGTATAATGACTCCGCAGAGATCTGATTTTTGGGTGTGGTAGAATTTTCGGTCGGTGGTTTAAACCCCCCGGCACCTATGGACATCCATGCACGGGCTGCAGCAGCAGCAGCATTGCTAGAATCATTTCTTACAGGTGGAAGTGATGGCATATCAGGTGAAGTATCAACTGAGGATTGATTCGAAGGTTTCTGCTGTTTTTGAGCCCTTTTAGATGACATTTTCATCACTTCAACTGGATCATTAAGAGCAGCTTCCTGTCCCTGAGTAAAGAAAGTTGCTGCTTGGGCCATTTGATTTGGAACACCATCAGAAGGTGAATTAATCATTCTACTATTTGAGGAACTAATAGCTTTTCCATTAGGCAACCCTCCAGAACCAACTCCATTATTATCCTGCTGCTTAGAAGCCACCGATTGCATAAGACCCACTGTCCTTGGCATATCCCTTGGCCTGGAAGCTGCCATTTCTGAATTGTTGGGAAGCTGCTTTTCTACGACATCAGCATCATGTTGATAGATTGATGGGGGCAAATTGAGTTCAACTTGTTTTGAAGCCTTATTCTGAACCTCTGTAAAATTCCTGGGTGCAAGGTTTTGCTGCTGATTAGTGGGATTAACAGGGATAGGGGTACTTGGTTTCGATCCAGCAGAAGAAAACAAAGATGGTCTTCCTTCTAATATAGAGCCACTTGTTGGACGAAACAAAGATGGCTTTCCTTCCAAAGGCGGAACTCTTACATGATTGTCCTTGGTAGGAACTTGGGTCCTTGAAGTTAAGTTACTCTTTGGTGCATCGGCAGAAACTTGTGATTTTGTAAACAAGACAGGCTCTTTCTGTACACGTGTTTCAAGCATTAATACAGGTGTTGGCAGCGGTTCATATTCTCCAACCCACCCACGACCAAACTTACAATCTGGAGGTAGTGCTTGCTCAATCCTCCGAGAAGCAACCTCCCATGCAACTGGTCCAAGAGTAGCAGCAAAACGAGCCAAGCTCCTCGCATAAGAATAATCTGAGTGAAGGCCAACCTGATCAAGGAAATTAAAAACAAGGTGAGTACAAAAACCGAGAATTAAATGAGAGAGCAGTTCTTTTGTTACATACAGCGACCAGCTGCTTGATTTCACCCTCAAATGTTGTAAATATTGATTCTGATCTGGCCACTGGTTGATTGGATATGTTATAGGTTGCACGACGATTTTCATCAAGCATTGATGTCCTCCTCCCAAATTTGGATAGGAGACCCTTCCCTAAAAGAAAACAATAAAGAAAGACAGACCAAGGATTGCAACATTAGCAACTTAGATTTTTTAAAAACAATGTTGCTTGAGATATTTAGTATACTTAAACTGACACTTCAAGTTGAAAACCCATTACTGAATTATCATCCCAGACAACACAGGGTCAAGAGACAGATAAATTAAAAACGGCCATATCATTTAGCAATTTTCCATGAAATGACTGCATTAAAGTCTCCAACATACACTCTTGTGATTACTAACACCACTTTGTCATTAAAACAAGCTACAGCCTATTAACAAGATATTTTGCATGTCCACTCCAAGAAAGAACTTTTGCAACCTGATTCTAAACATGATAAAAAACAACAATAAAATCCTAGAAGTTCTCTTCAAAACATAACATAACCACACAGGAAATCATTAAACATACCTGATGACAGTTCTTCTGCTTTCTCCAGATTATTATCAATCAGGGAGTTACCCTCTATAGGCCAGTCAACATTACTAGGCCTGTCACAGCCACTAGCTTGGGTGGCAATAAAACCATTTTGGAGATCACCAGTAGTGGCTAGAGTGGCACCTGAAGAAAAATCAGAGCCTACAGGTTCCTGCACTGCCCGGCTCAAAGGCTTCTTCATTTGTTTCTTGGCCAAGAAGTTGGGTTTTGTTTTCTGTTCTGACTTGAGCTCCTTCTCAGAGGGTTCAATATCAATCCTTAACTTTTGGAACTTCTTTCTTGCCAGCTCTTGGATGGCACGTGCCTTTCCAAAATAATCAGATAATAAGATAGCTAGAAAGAGAGAAAATAAATTACAGAGTTTAGAAGAGGAAAAAAGACCAAAATATACCTGTTTATGATATATGGTCTCTGGTGCATTATATTGCATTGCATTTGAACAAATTAGAAACACATCACTCTGCAATCAAAGAAAATAAACTTTAAAAATAACATCAAATAAAGCGCTCTTGCTAATAAGCATTATTTTTACGCGAAGATGTTTAGTTTGAGAAATTTAACAAATAAAACCATTGCTGCTCTGTTAACCACTAATAAACATGAGCAGATATATGACAGAAAATAAGCGACATTAGCTGGTATGCGCGTGATGCTTGGTAAAGTGAAACTGTAACCCAATCTTTCAACCTTCCAGGTTAATAACAGGGTATACATTTTACCAACAAAAATACAGAAATGCAGATGAGTGATACGAGATTTAATCGTTATTAGCATGCAGTTATTTGGCTGAAAATGTCATCTGCCATCCTATGCAGGCTTTTCAACTAAAATGATCATAGAGATTAATGGTATCAGGCCAAACAACAGTGGAAAGAAGTCAAACACAGATTAAGGTGTAAAGCAAAATTGTTCTCCCATCACATGTTTCCCAGAAAAATGTGACTTCCCATAAAATTAGCCTAATCAGTAGCTTTGAATTCCTTAAGCCCCCCACGAAGATAAATGATCTACTTCAAAAATTTCCCCCAGCATCAGAATCATGCTCTCCACATATCCACTAATGCCCTTTCTGCTTGGGATCATAACAGCTATACTCCATTTAAATGTACATTTTACACTTACAGGATCAACACTCAACCAATTAACTCCAATTCATATCAGCCAATTCTTGGATTCTCTCACTATGCTTCAAGAAGTTCTATTACAAAACCATCTATTGAGATAAATTTGCCAGTGTCCTTGAACATGATATCAGCGCATAAGCTTCGCGAATGCAAGATTGAAAAAAAGGTTTGAAACTTGTAAGGTAGAGAGTAAAGGTGAAAAATCAATATCTCATACGTGCTGTCCAAAAATGCCAGAAAATCCTGGTTTAAACCTGGAGACACCTATTCCATGATGATAAAGAAAAAGGAAAACCCATTTTCAAGCCCATGAAGTTTGCAACCTATTCTTAATTGTGTGCTATTGAGTCCACAGGCTTCCAAATTTAAGGACATTAAGGGCTTATTTAATGGCAAAACTTAGAAGAAAAAAAGAGATGTAGATAGACAGAGAAATTCATTAATGGCAGTGTAAAAACATTAAGAAAATTGCATTACGCGATGGAAAAAACTTGAAAAGTCCATAGAATTGGAAATGGGTTTTTCCTTTTCTCTAACTTCAATAATTTCCACACCCAAAAACAGTAGTGCAATTTTTTAAATGTTCTTAAACTGCTGCCAACGAAATTTTCTTTTATGCCATTAAATAAGAATTCAATGTCCTTAAATTGGAAAGCTTGTGGCTCAATAGCACAGAATTAAAAACATAGGGGCTCCATAGACAAAACTCAAAAAGTTCAGAGGTTTGGAATTGAGTTTTGCCTTAGAAAACAACCCACTGCAGAGCAAGAGAGAGAGAGGAAGAGAGGGCCAAAAGAAAAGAAAAGGCTTTCCACTGTAGCATAGCATCCAGAATCCTAAGCCAAAACTTTTTCCAGTCAAATCCAATGCATATCACTTGAATCCCATCACATAATTTTGTCAAAGACGCTTCCAATTGACCTCACACCCAGCTAATAAAGGAAACTCATAGAGGATACAAAAGACTCCTCTCCAAACATTGACACTTGAATCAAATGAAGAGCTGAAAAAATTGCGAGCAGCTTCAGGGAGTGGAGTCCAACACGACTAACAAACACACACTCAAATGCATACCCAAATAACATCAATAATGGACTTCATCAGCATTCCAGTGAGAGGCTCCATATGCCAGGCCACAAAGCAATAGAATAGCAGAAGCAGAGGTGTGAGTTGTAGATACTCACCTCAAATTGTTCAAAGGTAGAATATAACCCATTTCCCAGCTTCTTCCTCACTGTGGCAAAGTCCATTGGATGATCAATCACATCGAGATAATCAGGAAGCTACAAAAATACAAGGGACACGGAATTAGCGCTTCAAGATCCCATAGATAGATTCATCCAAAAGCAAGCCAACAATTAACCACTTCACAGTCCATTTCACACACCTCTTCAAGATCCACCGGTTCTGCATACACGCCATATGTGTCCTTCCTACCACAATTTAGACCCGAAACAACAATTAACATAAAAAAATTTCCCTCAGCCCATCAACAATAAGAAACAACAAATGACAGAAGGAGAATGATAACGCATAACCCACTTTTGAAGTTTGTCAAGAATCAACTCAAGCGACTTCTTATCAGGCAAAGGCAACCCATTTGGATGATCAGATGGTGTCCCTAATCAAACACAAAATTCAGTAAACCCACATCAAATTTACATCCGATAATATATATCCATCTAAATTAAACAAAACCCATAAATCAAAATGCACAACAATCAAAAGCAAAACTAATCAAAACAAACCTGGTGCAGAGTCCTGCCTTTTGGTATCAGCTTTTCTTTCCCTTTCCTGTCAAAATCCAAAAGTCCCAAACCTTAAACACGAATATACATAGTCATGAAGCAAGCAAATGTACTACGGGAGAGAGAAACATGACGCTGACAGAGACAGAGACAGAGACAGAGACAGAGACATATAAATAAAGCAGACAACATTTGTAAGAGAGAGAGTGAGAGTTAAAAGATAATAGATATAGAAAGAGAAAGATAGAGGTGGGTAGAGAGAGAAAGGTGGGGAGAGCGTGATCAGATTCTGTTGGGGAGAAGGTAGTTTTTGACAGTTGACCCGACCGTTATTATCTCAAAATCTCCCGACAGATAGAGATAGAAACACCAAAATAGATTATAGAGAGAGAAAGGAAGAAGAGATGAGTAATATTGAAGTCTGGACCAATTACAAATTCCTCTCAGTAATTTCCCACCGAGCTTGAGACACTTCACTCTCTCTTTCTCTCTCACGCTTCACATTTTCTCTAATTCTTTGAATCGCTCTTGCTAAATCAGATCCGTACAATTTCACCGATTAATTACCCTTTTTTTTATGTACCTCTTGATCGTTATCATCGTCATTTCCATTATCATTTTCACTTTCCTCTTCCGCTTCACTGTCATCGCCGCCGCCGTTGTTTCCATCCTTGATTTTCCTCTTCTTTAACGGCTTCTTTTCGCTTTCGTCGTCTTCTTCCTCCTCCTCCTCCTCCTCTTCCTCCGACGAAGATGCCGCCGCCGCCACAGTATCTCCTTGTTCTCGCGCGTGACCTCCACGCGCCGATTTGTTGCGGTTCTGATTCTGGTTGTTGAGTTTGAGTACTAGCTTAAGCTTTTTCTCTTTCCTTATTTCATCTTCTTCTTCATCATCTTCTTCAATCTCTTCGTACTCCTCGAACTCGTCCAGGTAATCATCGTAATCAATAAAGTTGTTATACCTCACATTCCGGCGCCGGAGACTACGCCGACGGTCCGATTCAGTAGCTGCAGCGTTCTGCCCGGACGACCGGCGAGCTAGATCAGCCTTGGATGGTCTTCCTTTCTTCTTCCTCTTCACGATCTGTCCCATCTCTCTAAAAGAACTCACTGTTTGTGCTTCCCTTTCTCTCTCTAGAAACGAGTCTCTTTTTATTTTTTTAAACTTCCTCTCTCTATCTCTCTCTTGTTTTGGTTCCATTATTTTTCTTCGATGGTGGATTGGCTTTTTTCGAGAGAGGGGGTTGCTTTTGGTATCCGAACCTCACTTTTTAGACATCCAAACCTAAGGTTCGGAGGTTGATTGGGTAATTAAATGATTGATTTTTGTATGTAAAACGGCGTGAGTGAGGGGGGAAAGACGGCGTCTAGTGCTGCCCGCTTCCCGTAGTCAGGTTTGCGTGACCTTCTGCCTGCTGCCCGTTTTGTCGACGTCATCAGACCTTTTTCTCTCCCTAAATAAAGGAAACTCTTAAAGATTGGGATTGGGCGCGTTTATTTACGCTCCTTATCGTCTTTTGTTTCCTTCTTTTCCCAATAAAAAAAACTCTGAATTTTCACTGTTGATTTTATTAGGCTCTTTCTTTGTTGGTGATGCAATTAAATTCACAAACTATTCAAAATGGCTTGATAAGACTCATCTGTTAACTGACAATGTTTTGTCTGTTTGCTCTACCAATAAAATTTTAATTATAGAAGAAAATTAAAAAATGCTAAAAAATAGTATAAAAATAAAGTACTCATAAGATAAAAATAAAATTACTTTTTTTTTTTTTATTTAGGGTTGGTTTGTTTTGCATAAAATAATTATCTTTGAAATTTATATTTTTAAAAAATTAATTTTTTGTTATTTGATTATAATATTAAAAATTAGTTTAAAAATATTAAAATTTTTAATTTGTAAGATTGTAAATATATTTAAACTTATAAAAATTTCATATTTTTAAAATTTTATTATTAAATATAAAAAAATATAAAAAATAATAAATTTAGTAGTTACCGACGATCAATAGTGGTCATCGGTAGTCGGCAACATTTGGCAATAGTTATCGATGATCGCCGATAGTAAATATTGATTATCGAAAAATTAATATATTTTTATTTATATATTTTTCTTTCATTATAATAAATTTGTCAAAATTCGAAAAATAATTTTTATTTTAAAAATAAATGACCAGCCAATGGTAAAAATTCAGAGTTTTTTTCTTTTTTACCTTCTCCCTTTTCCATTTTAATTAGCATCATCTAAAATTATGGTAAAAATAAAATATAATAAAAATAAAAATAAAATAAAATGGATATGGCAGATTGGTAATGGTCCTACTCCTAAAATATAGAGATTGTGTAAATTCTAATTAGTAATTATAGCTTTTAACTGATGATTAAAAAAAAAATAGCTCTTAACTTCTTCTTTTTTGCACATAATCTTTTAACATCTTCATTAATGCCTTAATGATTAAACATTGATGATTTTGAGTGGTCTTCTATTTAATGACTATAGTTATTTAAAAACATTAAACAACTCCTCTCTCTCTCTCTCTCTCTCTCTCTCTCTCTCTCTTACAATTATCCCAATTTTTATCAAATTTAGAACATGATTTCATATATATATATATATATATATATGTTAAATAATACTAAGTGTTTATTATTGGGAATTGATTGAATTTTACTAATAAGAACTTTACACAATAATTTGTAAGATTAAATTATTTTTAAAAAATTATGATGAACTAATCTTTTTTTTTTACCATTTGATTATGATATTTAAATTATTTTAGAATTCATAATGTGTGCTTAAATTTCAAGGCAAACACTTATTATTTAACGTGCTCTTCCAATATCTCTAAATGCTTTATGAAAATATATTAATTAATAAGAAAAATTACATAATAAAATAGTGAATAATGGAACAATTAACCATTGATGATTAGTGATTACATGTATTAATTTGACAGATTTATTAATATAAAAATATATAATGAAACAATAAAATTATGAGATAAATGTTGTTAGCATTTAGTATTTCATAGCTTCTTATTATTCACTTTATCCAATAGTGAAATCGTCATTCACATTTTTTTAAAAATAAGCTATCCTTTTTTAATAAATAGAATAAATTAAGCTAAAAAGACAATTATGATCAAAATATTTCAATTAAATCTTCTTCTATTGGTGATCAGCTCAACAAAAATCTCCCATTAACTTATAATTCATCTTTATATATCTTATTAGAAAAAAAAATTATTTAAATTCTATTAATACATAATCTTCCTATATTATACATGAGTTATATGAGAATTCGTCGTATGTAAATTTCTATTATGATATTAGATTTATTTAAAAGATTAATTTTAGGGAAAAAAAAACAATGGCCCACATATATATCAGATTATTACTAATCTTAGCATGGAATTCAAATTACCAATTAGGAATGACAATTTGTACCTTCTTATTCATGAATATACATTCGAACTTTACTCAGTCAAAGCAGGTAATATTCAATAGGTACAAATAAACTTATATCTAAAAAGATAATATTGAGTTTGAGTATGATACGAATAGTGTAGTACTCTATCCATACTTACTTATACTCATGCCTTATATAGACACGCATAAATATATAAATCTATATACATAATGTTTGAGTTATAATTTACTTGACTAAATTATAATATTATAGTATATGACCCATTATGATTTTTAAAATAAGTATAAACATATAAATAAATAAGGATTATATGAATAATACAAACAACAACTGTTTTTTGTACGAAACACACTAAATTTCATTATTTGAGAGTAAATAAATCTCTTATAATTTTTAGAGAATTAGACAACTTTTAAATTAGATGCACAATGTTAAGAATTATATAATTGAACTTATTAATTATGATGTATCTAATATATTGTATTTTGAGAATTTGACAACTTTTAAATTATTTAATTTGTTTAATATTTTTTATTTTTATTTTTTAATATATGATATTTTTAAATATAATATGTATTAATTTATAGTAATTATATACTTATATTTAAATTTACACATATATTATAAAAATAATTTAGTAATTATTCATATAATAGATTACTCAAAAATATAAGGACGGTTTTAAAATTTATTATTTAAATAAATATGAATATATATATATATATATATATATATATATATGGATAAGAGTGTTAAACTACCTATCTATATCCTATCCATTGGGATCCATATTGCCAATCCGTGGCAGGGGAAGTATTGGCAAAATAAATGTGATTTGCTAATGATACCATTATTGTGATAGTACTCTAAATGCGTAGAGTATAATACTACAATTTTATGTTCACATTCATTTAGTAAGCAAGATAAAAGTAAGAATAATTAATTGCAAACATTAAAATGTAAAATGTAAGATTTGAAGCATTATTGCATGTTAAAATAAAAATAATCCTAAATGTTGTAATTGTATTTAACATAATAAATATAATTATGTATTTTTTTTTGACATAATTTATGATGTAAAATAAAAATAAGGATGATTTTATATGACGCAATTGTGTATAACACAATAAGGACAATTATGTAATTTACTGATACAATTTATGATATAAAATAAAAATAATTATTATTTATTTATTTATTAGTGAATGATGTATTTAGATTATATTGATTTACATCAAAAAAAAAATTTTACTCAATTTGCGTCACCTAACATTGCTCTAAGAACAATTATTGTTTATTTATTTTTTTGGTGTATGATGTGTTCAAATTATATTGATTTGCGTCAAATATTTTTTGACACAACTTACTTCATTTAGTATTATTCTAAAAATAAATATCAAATTCACAGAAGTATTAATTATCATTAATTATGGTAAAAGCCTAAAAAATAGATTTTATCTTTAAACTCTATTTGAAAAACTCATTTCAAAAAATTCAATTTTTTCTCAATAAAATTAAATTGAATTCTTATATAAAAATAATTCGAAATACCATATACATAGATAATGAATTTCATTTATTTTATTTTTTAAATTACTTATATTTATTTAATAATAACTAATAATATTGAAATTTTAAGAGATTATAATATATATTTATATAATTTGACGATAAACTAAATCTTAATAAAATTAAATTTTTATAAAATGATATGATTTCTATTTATTTTGTAGACTAAAAGAATTGAATTCTATAAATTACATCTTTCCAAATATGAAAATTGATAGAAAAAATTTCATTTAAATTAAATACTTGCAAAATATGAGTTTCCAAAAAGGTGAACAACTTTAGTAAACAAAATATAAAATTTTTAATTCAAAATCTAAAATATTAATTTAGAGGGATCTAAATTTAAAAGAGTCAAAATTTTAACTCGTTTCACACATAATTTTCATCACAAAATAATATTGAAAACTCCACCAATAAATATGTCTAACTATGATGGAACTAATCATACATATTATAGAAAAAATATGCAAATATGACCCTCATGTATACCTAATCGAGCACATCATTTCTTTTTATTTTTTAAGACTTAAAAATGACTATGATGTTACAAAATGCAGTCATCACCTTTCTCTCTCTCTATTTATATATATATATAACCCCTAGTTCAAAATAATAATTAACTTAATTAATTATATTTTCTTACTTACTTATTAATACTTTAATTATCATTAAATTAGTTATAATATATTTTTTAAATAATTTTTATTAAATAAAATTTTAGTTTGAAATAATTAGATTTAAAATTTGTCACTTTTCATGTAATTAAAATAAGAAATAATTAAACATAATTTATATTAAGATTTATATTCACTAGTTTTAGGTCACATTTTGTACTTTTTATTTAATTTATATTTTTAAAAAATATTTTAACATGTAATAAAAAATATTTTAATACGTGACATAATTAATATTTTTGTGCATATATATATATATATACATACATACATACTCTATCATTGTTTGTATTAAAAAATATTGTAATTGAATATAACTTATACATTTAATAAATTTTCTCTCTTCACTTTTTTTTTAGTAAATTTTAAAAAATATTCAATTTGTTAAATGTAAAAGTCAACGTTTAATTACAATATTTTTTATTATGTCACGTGTTGCACTTAATATAAAAGTGAAATATTATAAATCTAGATATATATAATAAACATTGATTTCAAAAGTTTATTTATAAATTTTTTTACCATATTTCAAATAATTCTTTTAATAAAATTTAGTAATCTCATTAATTTATTTCAACGTCATTATGTTAAAATGTTTTTAAAAAATATAATTAATTAAATTAATAATTAATTTGGGATATATATATATAGAGAGAGAAAGTTAACGGAGAAAGGGACGCGATGATCCGTTTTTATAACGTCAGAGTTATTTTTGCGCATTCAAAAATAAAAATGAGCGATGTGTTTTATTGGATATACATGAGGATCATATTTACACATTTTCCTTATATTATATAATCATAAAATTAAAGTGGTGTTTGATAACATTATTCAACAATTAAAATTAAAATTTTCAGCATTTAATCGTTTTAAATTGTTTGGAAACGTATATCTTAAAAGTTTCAATTAAATAAAAAACTATTTAAAATAATAAGTTAAACATTTTCACTTAAAATTTATATTGAATATAACAAGTGATTAAAATTTTAAATAATTTTATATTTTAAAAATTATATCGCTTATATTATTTAATACCTAAATTTTCAGCACTTAATTTTCATTTTTATCAAATTAATATCAATTAAGAGAAGGTTTTCACCATATCTTGCCACTTCATTAATTTTGTAATTTGATTTCAAATTAATCAATATGAATTTTATAAATTAATCAATAAGAAGATGATTCAATCAATCAATTATTAAATATAATAATACAATATTAATTAACATATAATATTGATTAAATACAATTATATATGATAATTTTAAATTAAATTAAATTATAAATTTATAAATAAAATATCTAATAATTGAGTTATATATATATATATATATGTATATATGCACAATTCAATGAAAATATTAAATATATACACTCATCCATATATGCAAGCTATAAAAAAAGTAAGAGTAAAAATATATATGATATACTTTTAGTAATGATAATTATAACAAATGATAATATTTTTTTAAAATTCTCTATTATCATTTTAATTTTTTTTAATAATATAATTTTTGAAAAGTATACACATATTTTTATCATATAATTTTATTATGATTTACTTTATAAATAATATATTTAGTTTAATAGTATTTTAAATTACTTTTTCACTCGTGTAGTTTATGAAAATATATTACATTATAATACAAAATTTTATTATTGCATTTATATTTAATATAATAATTAAAAAATAAAATTTAAAAAATATATAATAATTTAATATAATTTTACAGTTATTTTAAAATTTGCAAATTCAATCGATTCTTTGGTTGCCACTTGTAAAGGAGCCAAAATTTTTTATTTCGTTTTGAATAGAAGGCTTTGCTGTAATCCCAATTTCCTTACAGCTAGTCTTATGCACGCTCTTAAAAGCGAGTGGTGAAGATGGTAACTTTAATTTCCAAATAAGTTAAAGAGGGACCGCCATGAGCCCATGACCACATATATAAAGACTCCAGAAGTCCAGAGTAGTGCTTTGACTAAAATAGCCACTAAAAAATTTACTTTCTACTTCCTTCACGCCCAAAATAAAGGTCTCTTTAGTCATTTTGATCTACTTTATTTTTTTGGCTTTTTATTCCCTTCGCTTTTTCGGTGCTGTGTTCAAATTTCAAACGCCATCACTAACCGTGTATTTAGATCAATATGGTCTTATTGCGTCATCGAAATAATCGTACGGTTATAAATAAATCATTTAGCTGACTAACGTGGGACCTAAAAAGATCGACGGTATTTATTCAAACATTTTCTTGGGATTTTGAATGGAAAGAGAGAGAGGGAACAGTGCTTGACAAATGAAGAAAAATAGGAGAAAATGAAAAATAAGAGGAGAAATTATAGGAGGAAAATAATTTTACTTTATTTGAATTTGGAAAGAAAATAAATGAAGGAATTATTTTCCTTTAAATATTTTTTCTTCAAAATAAAGAAAAAGTGGAGACAGAAAAATAAAAATTGTAATAATAAAATATAATTTAAATTTAAATTTAAACTCAAGAAATAAAAGATTAAAATAATAATTTAAAATTTATAAATTTTTTTTTTCATGTATTTTTATCTTTTCAAACAAGAGAAAATAAAATTATTTTCATTATTTTTTCCTTTTATTTTTCTTTAATTCAAACAATAAAAGAGCAAAATAAAAAAGTAAAATTTTTATATTTTCCTCTTTTATTTATTTTTTTTTCTCTCGCAATTTTGCTCCTAAGGGTGAAAGTAGCCAAACTGGGACCCGCCTGAAACTCAGCTCTTGCCAAATTCTATCTTAAGGTGGGTCCTATGTTAGGTGGTGGGACTCAACAAAAGTGGGTCCTAATATTGGGAGTGGGACCGACAAGTGGTTGATTATTATTGATTGAAAGTCAGGATAAAGCTGCTTCTCCCTCAATATTTTTCTTAATTTTTTGTAATTTTTTTTTCGCCAAACATTTTTTTTTTAAGTTTATTGTTTGAATAACGTGAATCTTCATTCCATTAATATTAATTTATTTTTCCTTATTTTATTTTCAATAAAAAATATATATTAATCCACATTTTTTTAGACATAATTTAATTTAATTTTTTATTTATTTTATGAATTTTATTATTATTTTAAAAGATTTAATAAATTTTTTATTTTGTCTTTTAAAATTTATTTATCTTTCATAAGTCGTAAGAATTATAAGGAATTTAAATTTGATATTTAGAATATTAAACTTGTTTAAATACTCATCAAACGACATTAAAATCAATTTATGATTAAGTAAAATCACTAAATGAAATATTTTTTTTGTCCATGTGTTGAATATAATTAAAATATTATATATAATTATTCCGTGAACAAAATTAATAAAATTTAAAGAAAAAATTTATTTTTATAACAAAATTTATGTGTTTCTTAAAAAAATTTAAATTTATTTTTTATTTTAAGTTATATTAATTAATTATTATTATTGAACATTTTATTTTATTAAAAAAAAAAGTCACCATAAAACGTGTTGGAGTGAAGACAGAACAGATCACTGAAGGAATAGATATGAGCCGTCCGATTTAACGATATGATACGATATGATAACATGGCAGCTGGAACTGTGGCCAATAAGATTACGTTCAATTAAATATTGGTGGGGCCAACTGGAAATTTATATATATCCATACATACATTGTTCTGGTCGTGTGAGATGCTAATGTCCAAAAACATTGTATTTGTTTGTAGCGTCCTTTATGTGTCTTCAAATGAAAATTTTACAGATAAATATTTTAAGAATCATTTTCAAATTCGCCCCATTTTAGAATTGACGGGAACAGAAAATCACGGATAGAGTTAACTGAGACCGAACCAAAGTTAAATAAAAAATAATTAAATTAATAATATATATTTATTAGATAAATAATATTATTAATTTTTTTTATAATTATAAAATTAAATTACGAAAAAAATAACTAAAATACAATGTTTATATAAAGTGATTAATGATTTGGAGTTATTTTTTATTTAAAGGTTATGGGTTCAACACGTATAATCTGCATAAAAATAATTTTTTTTAACACTTATAACCAGTTTGAGTCATTAGACCATACTGATTTTTAATTTGATTTCTAATTGAATCATAAAAAAAAAAATAAAAAATCATCAGGATAATATATTAGATGGTTTAATTAACGTGCTATTTGATAAAATTGATAATTAAATATTAAAATATTTATAGTTAAAAGTTAAGTGTTAAATAATATATGAAAATTTTAAAATGTTGAATTGTTTAAAAATCAAATAAGTTTTTGGATTTAATATAAGTTTTAAATTAAAATTTTAGATTTATCATTTTAAATGAATTTTAATTTAATTTAAAATTTTAAAATAAACATTAAAAATAAAATTAAATTAAAAATTGCTAAAAATTTTAATTTTTAGTGCTAAATTTTATTATCAAGCAAAATTGGACAAATATAATATTTTTCTTTTTACTTTTTTTTTTTTATTTTATGTAAAAGGAAATATTTTATTATGATGGTAATAAATCAAATAAAAGAGACTCCCCTAAACTAAAAGGAGTTACAAAGAAAACATAAAGACGAGCGTTGTAACGAGCTAACTTAAGCTAACTTCAGCCTCTTTTACAAAGCAAGAACAAATAATATGCATAGTTTTTACATGCAAAAAATTGGCCATCGCTGCCTGCCACGAATCAACATGTCCAATCCTATTGAAGATGAAAATTCTTAAAAGCGATTAAGATTTGAATATTCAGTTTTTTGTAGTATAAGATAAGGGCCCAATTATCGGTCTACTAATTCGTTGGTTAAATATAATGATTTATATATATATAAAAAAAAAAACTTATTTTATAAAATGCTTTACAATATGTAATAAGTGAGTTTTAATAATATATATATATATATTTGATTTTGACTAAAATTTGAATTTAAAATCTCACAATTCTAAAAAATAACTCCGGCATTTGAATCAAAAGTTTATTCATTATATAATTTTACATGATATGTTAATTTTTTTTTATTATTGCTCTCTATCACTATTTTGTTATGATAACATTTCATGTAACTGAAATAACCATTTAAAAAATATATATATATATTTAATGTAGCTTTGTTGTACAATTTTGGCTTTTGAATCGTTATTATTATTATTTTGAGATGTATTGTTGAAACTCTTGACTTATAAGTATTGAAATTTTATATTGTGAAGTTTTTGTTTTTTTTTTTTTAAGGATAAAATTAATTTTGACTTAATAGATAAATTTATTGTGAATGTTTCATGTCTTTTTGCAATTGTACTTTTTTTTTTTTTTAATCAATTGTATACTAATTTCAAAAGTTAGTGTCAAATATATCAAAGTGAAAAATAAAGATTTTTTATTAATTATAAATAAAAATTTCAAATTAACTATTGAACTTATTATATATATCAAATTGTGAATATAATTCTTAAATTTTGATTGGAGTTAATTGGACTATATAACTTTATAAATTTAATTAAATGAGTCATTAGTTTGATTAATGAAAATTTACTAAATTTTAATATTTAATAATCTAATTAACTTTTTCCTAAAAATAAAAATATATTCGGAAAAGGCTTATGATAGGTTAAAATGGCCTTTCATTCGCTAGACTCTCCAATTTGTTAAATTCCCTCACGTGTTGGTTGATAGAATCATAGCTTGTGTGAACTCGCCCACTATGCGTGCTCTTTAGAATAGAGAGGTGACTGAGTCTTTTTGTCATTCCAGAGGGGTTCATCAAGGGGATTCTATTTCTCCATTCTTGTTTGTTCTCTGTATGGAACGATTGAGTCACCTTATTTCAGGTGCAATCGAGGAGGGGCGGTGGAAATCAATTAAATTAAGTTTGAATGGCCCTCCCCTTTCTCACCTCTTCTTTGCGGATGATCTTTTTCTCTTTACAGAGGCCACCATGGATCAAATTGAGGTTGTGAGAGATTGTTTATCTAATTTTTGTGAGCTTTTCGGCTCAGAAAGTGAACAGTTCTAAGACAAATATTTTATTCTCCAAAAATGTTACTAAGAGTTTAGCCACTAATAATAGTAATAGTTTTGGTTTTAAAAGAATTATGGATTTGGGTAAATATCTAAGTGCTCCTATTATTCATGGTAGATTTGATAGGAAAATAACTAGTAATCTAGTTGAGAAGATTCGAAGAAAACTTAATGGATGGAAGGCTAAACAATTGTCCTTTGCGGGTAGGCTAACTTTGGTTCAGTCAGTCCTACAAGCCATCCCGATCTACTCTATGCAAACCATGAAATTGCATGCAATGACTTGCGAGGAAATTGATAGACATGTCCGTCAGTTTTTATGGGGCTCGATTACGGAGAAATCTCGCATGCATTTGGTTAATTGGCATCAGGTTTGTAAACCGAAAGGAAATGGAGGCCTTGGTATTCGAAAAGCAAGCTGGAATAATGAAACTTTATTAATGAAGTTGGGTTGGAACATGATTACTAAATCGGGTGCTCTTTGGGTTTGGGTCTTGAAGAAGAAGTATGGTAGATGTGATTTGGTTACATCCATGTCCACAACTAATCCTATAATCTCTTCAACATGGCGTGGTATGAAGTTAGTGTGGGAAAATGTTCTTAAGGGGCTTTCTTGGTTTGTGGGTAATGGGAAGTTAATTCTTTTTTTGAAGGATAACTAGTTAGATGATGTAGGACCTTTAGAAAATGTGGTGCTTGAGGAGATTCCTGAGCCTTGCTATGATCTCAATATCTCCTCTTATATTACAGAAACCGGTGCTTGGAGTTGGGATTTTTTGAGCATTTTCTCCCTAAGTATATTTGCATGAAAATTGCAGTAATTTTTCCTTTGGTAAATGATAATGAATCTGATCAAGCAATTTGGAATTTCACCAAAAGTGGAAAATTTTCATTACAATCGGCTATGGAGCTCATTAGTGGTGAATTGGCTAGCAATTAGGATGGTAATTTGTGGAAATGTAAAGGTTCGCAAAGAATTCATACCTTTCTTTGGACAACCATGCATAATAGATTGCTTACTAACAAGCTTTGTCATAAACGTCATGTAATACCTTTTAGTAATTGCCCAAGAAGTATGTAGTCGGAGGAAACTTCCCTTCATGTGCTTAGGGATTGTGAGTTCGCTAAAGGTATTTGGTTCCAATTAGACAAAGTAAATAATTGGGAAGAATTCTTTGCTACGGACATCTAACAATGGATTCATGTCAACATAACGGGATGGTCTCTTGGAAGTTTCTATAGGGTTTATTGAAGCCTTCTTTTTGGTGTTGCACTACGGACTTTATGGAATTGGAGGAATGAGTTGGTTTTCTTGGGAGATCAGTCGACTTTGGTGGGACCTGTGGAGCATATTTTCAATAAAGTTAAATGTTTGCAGGTATCTCTTAATGATAATGTGAGCTTTGTTTTACGTGGTTAGCGAAGAATGGTTAGTTGTTGGACTCCTCCGCCTATAAGTTGTATTAAGCTTAATATAGATGAAGCTGTTACCTCTTCGAGAAATCATAAAATTGATGGGGTTGGTGGAGTGTTTCATGATGCTTTAGGTAGGTGGGTTTCGGGCTTCTATCAACATATTAGTAGCTGCAATGTAGAATCAGCAGAATTATGTGGCATTTTCATGGAACTAAAGGTGGCATAGGAATAAGGTATTCACAAGTTGCAAGTAGAGGTGAATTCTCTTGTAATGGTAAATTTGATCCTTCACCATACTAATTGTTGAAACTAAGGTTCCATATGTGATTTTGATGATACAAAACATTATTACTACTAACAAGTTTGTTTAGTGTTATTGTTGTTAGTAGGTAATCTTTAATTGATATTAATGCAATTAAGTGAAGAAATTGAATCAAGAAGATGAAAAGAAGCCTTGAGTAAATAAAGACCATGAAGTCAATATGAAGAT
>CATKHJ010689020.1:0-12398 GCA_949750685.1 Vernicia montana | reverse complement strand
TTTGAATTGATTATGGGATTAATTATTGTAATTATATAATTA
This sequence comes from Vernicia montana, assembly GCA_949750685.1. Taxonomy (NCBI): domain Eukaryota; kingdom Viridiplantae; phylum Streptophyta; class Magnoliopsida; order Malpighiales; family Euphorbiaceae; genus Vernicia; species Vernicia montana. The sequence goes on along the minus strand of CATKHJ010689020.1, from coordinate 12,356 downwards.
TGGAGTTTAATTGTATTATTGGAATTAAATTGAATGATTTATGAATTAATTGGATTTTATTTTATATTATGAATGAAATTAATGTTATTTTAAAATCTTATATAGTTTTATAAATAATAATTTTATGAAATTAATTATATGAGTTGTATATATTGTTTTAAATTAGATTTAAAGTGATATATTAAATAATTAAAGATATAAATGTTTCTTTTGCATAAGGAGGTGAATTTTGGTATTCAAATTTGTTTATATGATTTTATATATATATATATATATATATATATATATATATATATATATATATATATATATATATATATATATATATATTGCTTTACTTTGGATATAGAAATGAATTATTAATTGTCTTTTATAATTGATTATTAACAAGTTAAATTTAATTATATATGTTTTATATTATTTTGAAAATGATGTAAATATGATATTCGAGTTGTTAAATTCATGTAAATGATTTTAAGGAAATTAAATTGATATTAAAAGGTTTGTAATTATGTATATATATATAATTCTCTTAATGGTTTTAATTGTTAATCACCCTTTTCAAATAAGACCTTTTTAGTAAATTATTTTTCTAAAGGTGTTATAAGTATATTATTAATAATCTTCTTTATGTATGCTTGAGTTAACAAATTGAGTAATGAGGATTATGTAAGATGATTGTTGAGTTGGAGACTCAGGAGGGGTCGTTGAACTGTATTGAATTATTGTGAGCCATAATGACAGTTTAGAAGTGTTTATTTATATTGTTTTAGCTGAGTAATGTTCTAGTAATAGAGGAGACTCTGTCGAAATTTCGACAGAATCTTTATAGTTGTTTGAATATCGTAGTTGAGTGGTCTATGTTCTTATGATTTTCCTGTTTTACAGTATTGACATTTCAGGCGTCTATCCAGTTAGCAGTCAACCGACACTCCGAGGAGAGCTAATTTGACATCCGTCAAGTTTGTGAATTATATAGTTTAATATAACACTCCATTCCTTTTATTTAATTAATATTTTACTTGCATACATGCATTGATTGTTTGTAATATATATATATATATATATATGCATTATGAGTATAAGTTAAGCATTCTGGCATATGTATGTGAATGTTCTGTTATATTGGTGCTGCATATTACTTGTGTTTGTTTGGATGGAGTTAGGATGACATAAGACCGCATATGATTATGATTATGATATGAAGATTATGATTTGATGAGCTATAACTAGTGTATGACAGCTTGGGGGCTTACTCATTGCCCGACGCTGCTGTCAGTCGGGTCGACACTGCGTGGCTTAGGCCATGGACGACTGGGACCCTATGTATTGGATTTTAAGAGACATTACTTGGACTTAGAGAGTCAAGATAGGGGGATCGGCTCCCCATATTGAGGTTTAGTGTGGTTCCTTTCGACTAATTCCTATCCTTGGTTGATTATGTGATTGGTTGTCTGGATGACATTATGCATTAGCATTTATGGCATTTTAATGACATGTTATATTGATAACTATATAGATCATTGAGTCGAACGCTCATTCTTGTTCAACATTTTTGCCAGATTGCAGGTTGAGCTCGAGATGTAAAATTTTATGTTGAGTTATTCCTGTCATCATCCTTTGGCAGTAAAGCTTATTTTAATATTCAATTATGTAATTAATATTATATTATTTTGTATTCTAAATTTAGAACTATGCATTGTTATTTTGTTAACTGTAAATCTATTCAGAAGTATGATTTTTATTGTATCATGAGTCTTGAGGAAACCAGAGATTGCTCATGTTATAAATGTTATGATGTTCTGTTAAGCATGAAACTGGTGATGATTTGATGAGATTGAGATATTTTCTCTGAGCGGCATTGATATGATGTGATGTTTTGTAGGTTCTACTTAACATGTAGGCCCATAGCCCTAGTTATGTGACAGTTACAATTGTCACATTGATTGTTTTGTCGTTTAGTGAGTAATCAGGCTTACTATAGGTTCTGAAAGCCTTAACCTTTCCTGTTCCCTAATGCCGGTCACGTGCCTTGAGGTTCGGGTCGTGACAGAAAATATCACTAACATTATACTAACTTTTTCATGAATGTCCCTAAGTTTAATTTCCATCAATTCCCCTAATAGAAAGTTGACGTGGACGCCACATAAGCTATTTTTAACCTAAAAAAATGTTACATCAGCCCACTAAACCTTATTCTCTCTCTCCTCTCACGCACCCTCAGGCCTCAACTCTCATCTCTCTCTCTCTCTCTCTCTGTGACTCTCTCTCTGGCATAACAAATCTAAGAGATTTAACTGGTATAATCAAAGACAAAGCTTCTCAAAGCAAAGCAACCATACTTTATAAACCCAAAACTATCCAACTGTTTGATAGAAAATCGAAATTGAATTAGAAAACTATCAACAAAATTCTAAATCTTGAATTTTTTTTTTAAAGCAAAAAGGGAAATAAATCAAAACCCAGAAATTCTTTATAGGGTCGATAATTAATTACATTCGATCCATAGACCTAAAAGCCACAAACTCCTTTAGTGATGGAGAAGTTGAAGCAATAGCCAAAACAAAAGTTCAAGAACACTGATTTGAAAATCCACATACCATACAATATTTCATTGTTGAAGAATCATCAAAATCAAGCTCTTCTTAGAGCCACAACCCATGATCCATTTACACCACGAACACCATAATCACCACCACCACCACCACACTCTCAAACTCCTACCCAACCGATTTCTACTTATGTGTGTAATGCGAAAGGTGAAGCAGGGTTGTCTCCTCCATTGCCCGATTCAGAACTGAAAGTGGGAAATAAGATTGGGAAGCGTCTAAGGTTGCAATTTGAGATTTTGAGTATTGAGATTATTTGGGTTACGGTAGAGTTAGTGGTAGAAGTGGGTTTATTAGGTCATTTGCGTTGGTGAGTATAGTGGCGGCCACAACAGTGTTGCTATATTGGAAGGTGTAGAGGTGGCATCAATGGGTCCCAGATATAAAATACAAAACATTTATTTCAAGAAAAAAAATCCACAACAAATATATCAAAAATTTATAGATCAAATAGAAATAAAATTAACAAATATAACAAAGAAAAAACAAATCAATAACAAATTACAAATATTACAAATATAGGGAAAAAAACAAATCAAATTACAAACACATGCAGAATAAAAAAACAAACGAAATAAAATACCTAGCATCGAAGAACCGATAATAGCGAAGCCCTGGTGGTCATTTGGTAACCGGTAGAGAGAGTGAGAGGGAGAGAGAAAGAACCCACGAAAAAAATTTGAAAAATAAAAATAGAATTATTGAGAAAAAACCAAAAAATAAATGAAAAATTTTAAAAAAATATACATAATACATACTTGATCAACGGCATAGCGGAGACTCTTGAGCAGTAAGGATCAACAGCGGCCATCTTTCCTTTCTTATCTTATCTTTTCTCTCTTTCTCACTCCACTAGTAGCGGCAAAAAAATTATGCCCCTACTGTGAACATTTTAATATATATAGCACACATATAGGGTTTATAACTAGCGACGCATTAGCGACACCAATATGTGTCACTAAACCCAAATCCATTAAGTGAAATGACACCAACCATGTCATTTCACTTAAAATACCCTTAGTGACGCCGCCGAAGATAACAGTGCCGCTGTTCACCGTCGATGCGTCACTAAAGGTGTCACTTTATTGGCAGGCAAAATTAATGAAAAAATTTCGCCATTTTTAGCGACATTTATCACATGCGTCGCTATATAATGACGCAAATGGTGACGCCATCATTGAGTTTATCATCGCAAAGGCATCGCTATTGGCATCACAATACCTATCTTTCTTTTTTCTTCTCCGTTGTGTCACTATCGTGTCGGTAGCTCGTCGCTAAGTAGTGACTCCAACTTGGTGTCGCTATTTTGCATCGCAAAATTCTCATTTTCTTGTAGTGATGGCCTCTATCATCTTTATTGTTGTTAAATGCTACAAGTTCCCTATCATGCAAGCATGGAATCCCCTTCTCTCCTCTCTATGATATCATTTTTGGATTCAATTAGATTAATCAAAACTCAGTAGAGATTTTGCGTGTGTGTATATATGTATACAATGAAGTGAACAAAATCAAAATTTAAATTTTCAATAAAAATTTGAAACCAATTGCATGATTAATCAACTCAAGCCTCAAAACAACGAAATGATAATCAACTCAAGAAAGAGAAGGATAAGAATCAAACCCATCTTTTGGGTTTTCTCTCTCTAGCGGCAACAATGGTAGTTTTAGATTATAGGATTCTCTGCTTTTTGAAGAAAGAAGAAGAAGAAGGGAGAAAATGATCAAAGAGTGAGAATCATTCTGTTTGGGTGAAGCGCGACGAAGACTATGGTGGTTACGATGAAGGCGATGGCTATGGAGGCTATGAGGTTTTTAAGGATTTCTCATTTTCAGAGAGTCACAAAGAGAGAGAAAGATGGAAGCTAATGCTTGAGGGCACAAGAGAGGAGAGAGAGAGAGAATGAGGTTCAGTTGGTTGACGTGGCATTTTTTAAGTTAAAAATAACTTATGAGGCGTCCACGCTAGCTTTTTGCTAGGGGAATTGATTGAAATTGGGCTTAGGGACATTCATGAAAGGGTTAGTATAACATTAGTGATATTTTCGTTACAAAATTTAATTAAGGGACGATAATGTGTATTAATCAATAGTTGAGGGATGATGGGTGTAATTTATCCTTTTTGGGTAAAAAGAGGTAGAGATGAAAAATTTAACTATAAATAAGGAGCATTTTAGTTTTTTTTTTTTAATAGGTTTTTAACGTTAAAAAGTGACTTAAGAACTAATTTGTTGACGGAACCAAAATTGAGAGACTGTTTAGTTAGTTTCACAAAAATGAGGAACCACTTCGTTAATTAGGTTAAACTTCATGAACGAAACAGTAATTTATCCATTAAAATTTTCTAAACTGATTATTTTCAAGGGAATTTATACTTTTTTTTTTTTTTTTTTTGAGATGAGGTGAATTTATATATATGTTAATTGAGCTTAATAAGTCTCTTTTTCCATGTGAGTTGTTCTAAATTAATAATTTTATGCTTTTTTTTTTAATCCAAACAATAAGGTCTCATTTGACATGATGGATTTTAAATTCATGAATTTGGTTAAAATTCATGGATTTGAACAAAATTCATGGAATCAAAAATCCACATCTCATATGAGTTTTCAAATCCTTCATTTTTGAAGGTTTTGGAACATGATAGATTTTAACAAATTCATGAAATATAGCTCAATTTTTCAAACCAAACAAAAAATTGAGCTACAATCCATGAATTTTGCGAAATCCATCACTGAAATTTTTCAAAACAAACGAGGCCTAAAATTATTTTCATATTAATGACTGAGATGGTATTCTGTAAAATTAAAAATTAAGTGTTGAAAATTAAAATATTGAATTTTAAGTATTGAATAAAACATTTAAAAATTTAATAACTTATTGTATTCAACGCAAAGTTTAAATTTAAGTTTTGAATTTATCATTTTAAATAATTTTTAACTTAATTAAAACTTTTAAGATATAAGCGTTAATTACTAAATAATTTAAAATGATTAAGTGTTTTTAAAATTTTAATTTTAAATATTAAATTGTATTATCAAACGTCATCTCTTTTTTTAATCGAATTAAAGGGTGCACTCCAAAAAGAGATAAGGTACAAAAAAAAAACTCCTTAAGTTTGACTTGGAGAGCACATATGCCCCTCAACTATTTTTTGAAATAAATAACTTGCAAATCCTGTTATTTGGGTCATATAAGTCCCTTCCTTAACAAAAAAAAAAAAAAAAAAAAAAACCTTTACCATGTTAATTTAATATACTGTGAGACTCATTATAAGTAAAAATAATAATAAAAAAAAATATAATTTACTTTTCTTCTCTCTCACACACTTACCACCACTCTCTCTATGTATATATTGCAAACAAGACCTCCGAACCTGGGGATTTGCCCACTTCTCTTCCTCGCTGTCCTACAGCGCATTGCATTCTGTAACAACCAATTCTGAAACATTTCTTGAACCACCACTATCGCTTAAGGTTAAGGCTATTTGAACAATGGATATAACACCAACTGCAGTTATTTGGAAAAGACCATCAACAGCGGCACCGGCTACTCGAATAGTAAGAGCAGATAGGCCTACAACTGATTCAATTGCAAAAGGCACAAGCTCTTTGCCTTCCTTGCTTGCTTTCCCTTCCAGTAGAATAGATTCTATTATAGTGGCATTGTACCTATTCTACTGTTTTGTTTGGAGGGAACCTAAAATCTTACAATCTTGGACACTGACAAAACACTCGAAAGGTTTAAAACTAGAAAGCTGTAAGGGCAAACGCTTAAAGCAACTCTTGCAAAACATTCATTGCTCTTTATGCGCATTCTATGCTGTCAAATCCAACTAGCAGAATAATTAGTAGAGGTGATTTTTCCACCATTAGATACAGTCTGGATTTGTTAGAGGCAAAATCATAATTTCTGTAGTGGATACAATTGCTTCATTCCTAAAAGGTAATTTGTGTGCGATTGTTTGAAATTCATTGTTTAATGAACAAAGATGAGATTAAATGTTTCGGCGCCAAAAATCAATTTGTAGATATCATCACAACTGTTCTAAAAACAGTAACACAAAATGACAAAAACTCTAGCTAATATTGCTCCTGAGTACAAAATCTAAAAACTCAATCTTTATAGGATGTCAAGATTCAAATCCAACTGCATCTCGCATCCACCATTGAAAAATGAATTGAGAACCATATCACTGTAAATAAAAAAAAAAAAATCAGAGAATATGAAAGAAGTATAAATATGTAAATAAATATGTAAAGTATGAGAGAGAGGTAGTGGTAAGTATGTGAGAGAGAAGAAAGGTAAAGAGAATTTTTTATTATTATTATTTTTACTTGTAATGGTAATGGATCTCACATTAATATTAAATTAACTGAGTTAAGTTTACTGTTAAGGGAAGGGCTTGTATAACCCAAATAATAAGATTTGCAAGTTATTTGTTTGAAAAAATAGTTGAGTCATATGTGTTCCTCGAGTCAAACTTAAGTGGTTTTTTATACCTTATCCCCCAAAAATAGACCTGTTCAAATTGCGGGCTGAGTGTGGGCTGGGCTTGGTCGGACTTGACTTTTTAATCTTAAGCCCAAGCTCGGCCTAACCTGACCATACAGCTCTATTATTTTGATCAAGTTCGGCCCGCATCCAAAAATATATAATTTTTTACATGTAAATTTTTCGGATGGGCCAGGCTTGTCGGGTGGGTCTCAAAAAAATGATATTCTCAAACCCACCCAAAAAATAGTCTGGATTTTTCGGATTCGAGCTTGGGCGGGCCTAAGGAAAAAAAAATATATGTTCAAGCCCAAATTTTTTCGGTCGGATTTAGGCGGGCAGGACGAGTACCCAAGCCCATGAACAAGTCTACCCAAAAATCATACCATAATTAATAAGGAGAGAACCCATTTATAGACTATTTGAAAATCAACATCCAATTTAAGTCTCATTAATTAATTAAAAAAAAGTAAAATTAACATTAAAAATGTGATACTAACACCTAAAAAAATTAAATTTCTATACAAATTCATAACCAAGATAGTGTTATTAAAATAGAATAGAAACAACCCAACACTTTCTCTCTAGAACTTTTTTCTCTCCTTTCTCTCTAAACTCTCTGCCTCCTGTTAGGGTTTCCTATGGGAAGACCTTCCGGTGGCTCTGGCCACCAGAGGGAATATCCTTTCTCAATTTCTGTTTTTAGTCTATATGTTCTTAGTTTTTCTCTGTTTAGATCTTTTAATAACTTGGCTAAGGTGGAATCCTTTTTGTCTCTCGCATGCGTCAGGCTCTTCTCTTTTATTTATTTGGATATTTTGTCTCCGATCTGCTCCAGTGGAAGCTCAATAGCCATGGTAGATTTCGGCTATGTCTGGCCTCTCCTTGTCTCTATCTTTTGTGGGCTTTGTGTCTGGAGGGATGGAGGTGGGAAGGAAGAGAGATCGAGGCAACTAGAGTCGAAGATTTCAGTTCTAGCGGTCATTCTTTGCAGTTCCGGTTGTGTATCACCGATCCATGTATGCTTTGGCTATTCTGTAGATCTGTAGATTTGAGGAGGGATTGTATTTGGCTCTGGCAATACATTTTCCTTTGGTTTGGTCTAGCTACAACCCTGCTCTTTTGGGTTCTTCTTTCCTCTCCTCGATTATCGACGATAATGGTAGCGCCAGTAGAGAATCCTGACAAGGAGAGGGCAGAGCAGAGATGGAAAAGAAATTTTACAGCTTCAGTATGCCATTGGGCCGTGGTAATACCAAACTTAACTTTGAATGTTTGGTCAAAACCCTTATGTTGGATAATATTGTGTTGGACTCTAGGTCCATTTATTTTGTTCCCTAGTTGAGCTTTCCTCAAAATTGTAATACAACTTTGTATTGTCTTGGGCATTATGTTCCTTTAATAAGAATTTTATTTACTTTTGGCCAGAAAAAAAAAAAAAAAGTGTTATTAAAATTAAAATTAAAATATATTAGCTCTACTTCTTTCTTTTCCGCCAATGGTTGATTGGAAAATAACCAAGATGCTTCAAGTACCACAATGCCCCTTCAGCTGCATGCTCTGCTGCTGCCTTCTTTTTAGGCCTAGAGCCACCAAAACACTCCAATACTATACCTGTTGTTGCTCCTTCAATCTCCACTATAACCTTATATGTGAACCTGTGCATATCTTTAATTATTAATTAACTATATAATAATAATTCCTAAATTCTTATATCATGGATCTGATTTCACCACCATGCATGGTGAAACTAGGTCCCGCACACACATACTTTCATTTTTTTTTTGTCAAATCTTTTTTTTCTCCTCATACTCACAATTGATCCCCACATTTTTTATAACTATATTTTACAAATCTAAAATTTAATTTACTCAAAAGTTTTTTCTTTTTTGTATTTCATTTATATTTATATTTATATTCTTTTATTTTATTTTATTCTTTTAAAAATATATTTATATTTAGTGTTAATCATTTATATTTTTATTAATTGGTTTATTAATTTATCATAATTTTATTTGATATAGTAATTCGTTTTAGTATTTCAATTTTATTATTTTTACAATGATATTTTATAACTGAAAAAATCTTTATTTCACAATTACCACCAATAAAATTAATTAAGTGTACATTAATATTATTATTTTGTACATAATAAGTATGAACATCCTATGTAAGTACAAGATCCAATGTTCCTGACTTTTTATTAGTATTTATTTATTAATTACGTAATATTTTCACACATGCAAAAATTAAAATCAATAGTTTTGATTGTACTAAAAAATTATTAGGCAAAAATTATTTGATTGTGCAAAATTTTTTTTATTCACATTAAAGTGACTTTTATGTGCAATTGAAGTGATTTCTTTTTTTATATGAAAAAAATAATGAATCTATATCTTATGTTTAATTAACTTGACACTAATAACAGATGAATATACACTTTATAAATACTGAACATAACCTTTATGTTTAATGAACCTGACACTAATAACACATAAATATACATTTTATAAGTAATGAATCTAAAGTTTATGTTTAATGAACCTGACACTAATAACAGATGAATATACACTTTATAGATAATGAATCTAAACCTTATGTTTAATGAATTTGACACTAATAATAGATGAATATACACTTTATAAGTAATAAACATAAATCTTATATTTAATGAATCTGACACTAATAACAAATGAATATACATTTTATAAGTAATGTACCTAAAGTTTATGTTTGATGAACATGACACTAATAATAGATGAATATACGCTTTATAAGTAATGAATCTAAATCTTATATTTAATGATCTGACACTAATAACAGATGAATATACCCCTTATAAGTAATGAATCTAAACTTTATATTTAATGAACCTGACACTAATAACAAATGAATATACACTTTATAAATAGTGAATCTAAACTTTTTACTCTTATGATAATATTTTATCATTCATAAACTACAGATTAATCACTATTAAATTATCTTTATACTTAAAAATATATAATATCATACTACTAAAATTTAAAATTATTATAATTATTCAAATGTAAGAAAATGAATTATTTATGTTTTAAAGTAAATGACGAAAATTTATTCTTAAAAATAAATTATATTATAACTTGATTTATTAAATATTTTATAATAATTATTTTAAGCAGTGAAAAAGATTTTTGGTATGTTAAAAATGTTTGAAATGAAAAAAATTTATTAGTAAAATTTGACAGTACAAGAGACATGTAAAATTTATATTTTGATGAGAGAAAAAAATGATTAATATATTTAATATATTGCAAACAAATTTTTTTTTAAAAAAAACGTGATTTTTATAATTAGTAATCTAGTAGTCCCTTTTTTTTCCTCCTTAAATACAGTTGGTGTCCCTCCTTTTTTTCTACTTAATTATAGTTGGTCTCCCTTTTTTTCTCCTTAATTATAATTGATCCATTTTGATTCATAATACTATATGAACCTGGGTTCATGATATAATTTATCATAATTTTCCATTTTCTTTAGGAAATGATTTATTTCCATGTCTGATATAAATAAATTCTATGAAATTTTTTATATTTAATACAATAGAAAAAAAATTAAATTTCCTCATTTTATGGTAATTGGTACTTACAATTTGAGGTGGCAATGCCCTTCTTCTTTGCAGCATTCAAATAAAGGAGATTTCCAATTGTTGGCCGCACAAATCTCATGTAATTGTGATTTAGCTGATACCCTATTGGGTTCACCTAAAAGAAAGGTTCCCCAAAAAAAAAAAAAAAAAAAGGGTCAATTAAGAAATGGCAACTCTGTGCTTTCGTAAGCAACTTTATCTTTTTTTTTATCTTTAATAAAAAACTTGAAACCCATGGAGAAAAACAAAAACTTGATGGAGAAACCCATTGAAGGGCAGATCAACTTTATCTTATTTATTATAATATGTGAAATTTATACAACAACTAGAGGATAAAAGTATAGAACTGATTATGAGTCCTACAATAGACGTATCATGCCTTAATAAAAATTTAATATTTTTCAAATTCAAATCATAGAAAAAAGGATGAATTTGTTTCTTTCATTTTACTTATTTTAAATTATTTTTTAAAAAATTGAGCGCATCTACATTTTTCCTTATCGTTTTTTAAAAATAAATTGTAATAATATTTAGTCTATTTTCAATACAGTAATATATTATTATTATTATTATTATTAACAACAACCTAAATAATAACATCAAGTAAATCATTCAAGGACACATCTAGAACATGTCATTCACCATCATGGATTCATATACCCCAAACTTTGTAATATTTTTCATTTGTACCCTAGTTTTATAAATTTAATAAATTTATCCTATTTTTTTTAACTCTGTATGCTATTCTACCTTTATTTATCATTTTTAGAATGGTAAATTTTAAAAAAAATTTAGGTGAATTAGATTTATCATGTTAAATTATAAATTACCAATGATGATTTAATATGTCGATGAATTAATTATAATATACACTCATCATTCAAATAATTAATTATAATATTCATTTTAATAAGATAATTATTATTTAATATAAAATATCATAATTAAACAAATAATAATTCAACAATTCATAATATTACGCGGTTAATTAAGTTTACCAATGACTTTTTCTTAAACTAGGGTAAATAAGAATAGCAAACAAATTTGAAAAATAGGATAAATTTATTAAGATTATAAAAATAGAGTACAAATGGAAAATGACGTAAAATTTGGGGTAAATTAATCTATTAGGCTAAAAATATACATATGCACAATTTTTTCTATTCTTTTGCTAAAAAAAAAAAAAAAAACAAATTGAGTAGCATAAGGAAATGCCAAAAAATAGCAGTGATAAGTCCCAATGTTAAAAAATTTAAAAAAAAAATTTAAAAATAGGAAGAGAAAAGGGAATACAAAACAGAAAAAAGAAAAAAGACAAACAGAACAGGTAGAACAGAGTGCAGTATAAATTGGAAATCGAACATTACCTGAGTGATTATTGAAGGATTTATAATCACTGCTAGTCTGACTCTCACAATTATTGAGATTTCTTTGATTTTGGGTGTTATTAGAGTCAATTATGTGCTTGATAGAGCAAACAGAAGCTTCATCATTTTCTTCATCTCTGTTTTTCTTCTGCACTATATTTACATCAGCCAATAAATCAGCTACAGTGTTTGCCTCATGATCAAATTTTACAGCTTTTGTTCCCTCTTCAAATCTTTGCTTACCAATACCAGCTTTAGGTACATACC
>CATKHJ010688921.1:0-11585 GCA_949750685.1 Vernicia montana | reverse complement strand
TAAGATTTTAAAATAACATTAATTTCATTCATAATATAAAATAAAATCCAATTAATTCATAAATCATTCAATTTAATTCCAATAATACAATTAAACTCCATAATTATATAATTACAATAATTAATCCCATTTATTAACAATTAACTATATAATCAAAATAAATTTATGGATAATACAGTTTTAATTCAAATAAATTCATAAAATCCCATAATCAATTCAAATTATTAATTTAACCCTTTATACATTTGAATATATGCAAAACAATCATTTTTCGGGCATTTAAAACACTGAAATAAATCAATAAAATAACGTTCTACGCTTACCGAAGTTGAATTCTCCCAAACTAACTTCGGAATCGCGACGTACGCGTGGAATGTAGCTCACTGGAAGTTTCAGATCACCGGCGGTGCATGGGGCCCACTCGCCAGTGACCGCCCGGTGATACGCCGCCACCGACGGTAGCGGGTGGAGGCACCGTTCATACTATCTTGTAGATCGTGAGCTGTTGATTCCAGAACTGCCGGCGGTGCAACTCAACGCCTCCTGGTCTCACCGAAAAATGTCTCGAAAGGTACGAAAGGCAGAATCTTCTCTCTTCGATTTCGGCGGCTACCGACATCCCTACCGGTCGAGGTGGGTACCAAAATGCTCCTGGGATCATGAGCTTCAAAATGGTACCAAGCTTGCTCGGAATAGTAGCCGAAATCGGCCGAAATCTCACCTGGAAGTTTTGCCTACGATAGAGCACTCTAGACGCTTCAGGTGCCGCGTGCGGCTGTTTCTGTTGAAGTTCCAAGGCGTGCTTCTGGCAACAAGCTCGCCGGAGGTTGGGCTTCCTCCTGGTGGTGGCGGTGACGATTAATGACCGTTGGAGATGGTGGTTTCCACCACCACAGCCCTCTCTCTTTGTCTCTTTCTGCTTTTGATTGGTGATCGGGCAACCATCTGATTGGTTGTGTTTCTTACAACTAATCATATGCTAAAATTATACATATAAATATTATTATCATTTCATTTTTTTTTATAATAATAATAATAACTTTATATATCAATTATTTAAAATTTAAAACTTTAAATTAATAACTGATTTAATAAATAACTTATCCCAAAATAATAAATAATAATATTTTCAACATTATATATAAAAATTCTATAATTCCAATAACTAATATAATATTTCATATTCTTAAAATTTTGAAAATAATCTTTTAATAAATAAACTATAATAAATCAAAACATAATTTATTAATTTCATAAAATATTTTTATTTCATGAAATATCGATATATAAATTTTTTTTATTACTTAAATATAAATATAATAAAAGTATAATTAAATAATATATTTTTAAAATAATGATAATAATTCAAATTTCTAAGAAATACAAATATAACAAGTCAAATTAAATAATTATATACCCAAGTTCCAGCCCACGAACAAATCTACCTTCCACTTAAATAAAATAATACTATTTCTACCCCTTCCCTTTTATTAATTAAATTTTAATTTATCAAACAAATTAAATAGAAATTTGCCCGATCCCCGCCCCAACTCCCCCTGCCCTTAAAATAACTTACCTCTCTTTTTGTTGCCATGCATAGTGTAGAAATGGAGTATGTTATATTGATGTAGAAATGGAGTCTGTTATAATCGGCCACCGGAACCTTGAGAAGTAGAGGTTTCCGGTTGGCAATAACCAATGACTGAGTGGTGGAACGGAGATTGAAAAAGGAGAGTGATTGGCGGTCCCGTGCTTGAAATCGGGAAAAAAAAAAAAAAGACAAACAAAGAAATACGACGTCGTTTCTTGTCCAATTCTCCATCGAAGTCTACTTGTGATTTTCAGGTAACTAAGCAGCACAGGAACATGGACAAGAAGTAATCGATTGTTTAAAACGAAAAAAAAAATGTTTGAAATAGAAAAGTATCTAAAGGAGAACTTTGATATTCCGGCGAAGCATGCCGCCGACGAGGATTTGAGAAGATGGAGGTCTAACGTAGGGTTTGTCAAGAATCGACGACGTAGGTTCCGTGGCCTTCGCAATCTGCACGAGAGATCTCAAACAAGAGAGAGACAGCTTCGAATCTATGAGGTATATATATGTGCTTCATTTCAATATTAAGCATTCTGAACCTTCAATTATCAGTCAAGTTAAAGTCCCAGAGTTTATGTTCAAGTGGTTTGTTGTGAATTACATGAGTTTAAGCAAACTACAATTGAACTTCTTTTTTCAATATCAGTGTAAATGTAGCTTAATAAAGGAACTCTTGTAACTCTAAAGGTGCATTTTGATAGATAGTTTGTTTGTATTTGGATTTGAGATCATGTTAATTATTTATAATTTTTCACTTGAACCATAAATTCAGTAATATGATCAAAACAAAATAATATTCTAAACTAACACAGTTGGTTCTTTTCTATGAAGAACCGACACTAGTTTACTTTTTGTTATGCAGAGTGTGTCGTGCTAATTTTTTTTTTTGGTGCAAGAATAGTCATATCCGCCTGCTAGAGTCATGTCATAAACAATGTCTTGTGTCTATTTTCATGCCCCCTTAGATTCTTTTATATTGTTGAGACTTACATTTTAGAAAGGGCCTATATTATTCGGTATATCAATATTATCAAGTGCCAAGGTGAGGCAGGAGCAATTTTATTTTATTTGCAAGTGTTATTTCATCTCATCAAGCCACTTTTCTCTCTATGAAGAGGGTTTCAAGTATATTATTTCTTGTCTCCTGCTCCCCTTCACCACTGTTATGGCTAGAATAAAACGTCATTAGAATTGATTTTTGGTAGATTATAGTAATTCTAAACTCATTCTTTCCTTTTTAAATGTTCTTCAGTCAAACCCTAATCAAAAGGTAAAATTTTTATGTATCTCTCTCTAGTTACCAGAAGAATTAAAAGAAAAAAAAAAAAATTCAAGAATCATTGCTCCCTATCTAAAGCTACTTTGATTGTGACTTTTAGTGCACTTTGTAATTCTCCTTGTCTAGTCAACCTTGAAGGTTGTTTAAATACATGTCTTATTTTGATGTGACTAGAGGATTTTGTTTCCCTTCTGCAGATGATTTTGTGACCTTGTCAATTTCATTTGGTGAGAGGCCTCATGGAATAGCTTGTGATCTTGTAAAAGAATATATAAGAGAATGCCTTATTGCACAAGTCTTGTTGTTGTTGTTGTTGTTGTTGTTCTTCTTCTTCACTTACCAACATATTTTGACTTTTTTTTTTTTTGGATGTTTGCAGGACAACATAAAAAATGTTTTTTACAATCAAGATGTGGCCCTTTCTTTTACAAATGGTAAATTTTCAGCAGCATCTTACTTCTATATGATTGTTGGACTTCTTTTAGATTTTTGATAAATTATAACACGTTACCATATACTTTAATCCCTCTAACTTCTAGAGATCATTCAAATAGTCCTCACTGCTAATAATTTATCATGCAATCAAGGGAACGCCATAAATGAAAAGAGAATTAGGAACACCATAAATGAAAAGAGAATTAAGTTATGTGGTTAAAAGTTTAAGGATGAATAATAGGAAGCTTTTGCTGCATTTCTTAGCTTTGGTACAAATATAGAGCCAAACATAGTTTTATGCTTCTTAATTTTTGTGTCAGCTATTCATTTACTCTCTCTGAATACATAATGGAATTTTGAATGACAACTACTACTTTCAAGATTTTAGGAACTCTTTAAGGACTGAACTCTTGAAGTTTTAAAAATCTCATGGATGTTTGAGGTAATAAAATGTAATTCAGATTTTTGCTCTTTTGTTCTTCATGCTTGTCTTGTTTGGTAATGCAGATAACTGGGTATATACACCTCCAAGGGAAGTTGTGGAAGCTGGCTTTGGAATTGACAGTGTTACACTTTCATCCATGGTTTCTGCAGGCAAGATTCAGGTCTTGCATGAATTTGGTGGCATTGAAGGGATTGCCAGGTTTCTCTCTGTCTCACTTGATAAGGGTATCAGACCTCTGGAAAGACCTCCCATCTCTGTCAGGCAAAGAATCTTTGGGTCTAACCTACATGATAAGAAGCCACCTAAAAATTTTTGGAAATTCTTTTGGGAAGCGCTACAGGATAGAGCTCTTATAATTCTTGTGATCTGTGCTATTGCATCCATGTTTCTTGGTATTTCATCTGAAGGTTGGCCAAATGGCATGAGTGAAGGCTGGGGCATTATCTTTTGTGCAGTTGTGGTCATTTTGATTACATCTATCACTAATTATAGACAACACTTGATATTTTGGAGTTTGGTTGAGGAAAAGAAAAAGATTTCTGTTTTGGTTACCAGAGATGGTCGAACACAAAAACTTTCTATATATGATTTGATGGTTGGAGATGTTGTTCACTTGTCAATTGGTGATCAAGTGCCTGCTGATGGGATTTATATATCAGGTAACAGCTTATTGATTGACGTATCATGCTTGTCAGGTGAGAGTAACCCTGTTGATGTACATGAAGGGAAGCCCTTTCTTCTATCTGGGACTGAAGTACTAGATGGATCTTGCAAGATGCTGGTGACATCTGTTGGTAAACAAACTAGATTGGGAAGGTTGAAGGAAACTCTTAGTGCGTGGGGAAAAGATGAGACACCTTTACAGGTCAAGTTGAAATCTGTTGCTAGAGTTGTTGGGAAGATTGGATTGCTATTTTCTCTGCTAGTTTTTCTGGCCCTCACTGGAAGTTTTTTGCTGGAGAAGGCATTTCATAATGTGTTCCTGGACTGGTCTCCTAAGGATGAATCTAAGCTGCTGACCTATATTGTGATTGCAGTGAGTATATTCATGGGTGCATTTCCAAAAGGCCTACCTTTGGCAGTGATACTATGTCGGCTGTTTGCAATTAGAAGGCTAAGGAATAGGAGTGCTCTAGTGAGACATCCTTCTGCATGTGAGATAATGGGTTCTGTTTCTTGTATTTGCACAGATAAGACGGGAACTTTGACAACCAACAATATGACAGTGGATAGGATATGGATCTATGATAAATTGATTGAAGGAACAAACAATAATGCTTTGAGATTGTCTGTTTCTGAGAGAGTTCTTAATGTTCTTTTGCAGACTATTTTTAAGAACACTTCTGCAGAGGTGGTAGAAATAGAAGATGGGAAGAAAACCATCCTAGGTTCTCCAACTGAGTCAGCATTACTAAAATATGGCTTGCTTTTAGACTCTGATTTTGATGCCCAGTTATCAGAGAGTAATATTATGAAGGTAGAGCCATTCCATCCTATGAGGAAAAAGATGTCTGTAGTCCTAGGTCTCCCAACTGGTGATTTGCAAGTGCTCACTAAAGGGGCACCAGAAGTCATCCTAGATTTGTGTGACAAATTGTTTGATTGCAATGGAGAATCCATTTCCCTTGCAGAAGCAAAGAAGAAGGTTGCAATGAATATTGTAAATAGTTTCTCCTGTGAAGGTCTGAGTACTTTGTGCTTTGCTTCTAAAGAGATGTCTGGAACTTCAGATGTAAAACAACTTCCAACCAGCGGCTATACACTGGTGGCAGTGGTGGGCATGAAAAATCCAGTCCGACCAGGGGTCAAGAAGGCATTGCAAGCTTGCATGGATGCAGGCATATCTATATGCATGATTACAGGTGACAGTATGAATACAGCTGAAGCTGTAGCTAAAGAATGTGGCATACTGATGAATGATGGTCTTGCTATGGAAGGTTCTAACTTTCGTAAGAAACACATTGCTGAGAATTTATTGCCAAAAGTCCAGGTCCTCTGTTATTTTGCTTTTTTTTTTTTTTAAAAAAAAATCTAATTAAAAATGGGGACTAAGGAAAATCATGTGAATATGTATGTTTTTAAATAAGTCAAATGTACAGGTGATTGCACGTTCCTTCCCTTCTGACAAGCATGCTTTTGTGCGTTTGTTGAGACGCAAGTTTGGGGAAATTGTCGCAGTGACAGGTGACGGGACCAATGATGCTCCTGCTCTTCGTGAAGCTGACATTGGACTTGTTATGGGTATAGCTGGGACTGAGGTTTGATCTCTATCTGGCATAAATCCTCCATATTAGTTTCCTTTTTGAACCATCTTTTGCTGCTGTCTCTTTCTATATGCCTTGGAAAATCTCTATAAATTTTCAAATTTATTCAAATGCACTAGATGGAGTAGGCATCAACCAGATCCCCATATACTGTTCACCCTCTGAATTGTCCTTATCAATTACTTATTTACCTAGAAGGAAGAAGTGTATGGGGACCCTTGATAATGGACAAGGACATTGGGGATGTCATTGATACTATCCTAATGGTTGTGTCAATTCCTTATCATTGACTACGAGTTTGCATGACACTGATCTCATACTTTGTGTTATTGACCTGTCTGTCTTTAGGTTTACTGCTTTTCTTAGGTACGATACGATGATCCCTTATCAACCATTTTAATAGTTTAAGCTTTTGGACGATTGGGTGGTTTGACATGATAATAGAGCAGGACATCTTATGATTAGATCTCACTGCCATTTGATTTTGTTTTAGCTCATCCAGTTGCTAATTCAATGGCTCTTGCTATTCTTAAACACTTGTTTATGAATGTAATCATTTAAGTTAATTGGCTAATGGGAATATTGTATAAAGGTGGAACTGTCTCAGTTTTCATGTTTTGCAAACAATACATATCTGTCACTGTCTGGCACAACTTTCTTTCACCTCCCTCCAAGTTAAAGATTGAGCATGTGTTAATATGACACTGAGAAATGTTATCTGAAGGTTTTTAATTTGATTAACTGCTTGTAGAAATTTTAATTCCTATATATAATACCAAATATTGGGGCATTCTAGGAGTTGTTTATCCTCTTGTTTTACTGTGTCTTATAATTTTTATTTTTATTTTTTTATTTTCATACTTGCTGGAGAATGGAAATCTCCTGTGAATCACCACTTCTACCTCTGAAAGAGATTAACCTTGTATGAAATCTACAAGCTTGTAATGCTTTCATTCTCCCGCCATGTCAAGATTTACGTGTTAATATTTGATAGTATTTGGTTATTCTGAAGTAAGATTTTCTTTTTATTGTGTGATATAAGTGTGTCTACTTACCTATGAAAAGAAAAAGAAAAAGAAAATGAAAATATTATTCTCTCATTATTTAGTGATAGTGAATTGCATAAGATTACTAGGTTTGGGTGTTGACCAAAAAAAGCTTTTGCTTTGTGGGAACCAGCTGTGACCTATTTATGGTTACCATTGTGTTTCATTGCAAATTGAGATGAAGCCCCACTTATGTTTCCTGGTTAAGAAGTCTTAAAAAGTTCAGTGAAACAGCTCTTTCTATTTCTTCTCATCTTTATCCTTCCCCTTCACTTCCTGCCTGCTGCCTCCAAACCCAACCCCAATCCCGCCCCATTGTCTGTGGGAAAAGGAAAAGATAAAACATAAAGTATGAGAAGGTAAATAATTGAAAATAAAGGTAAGAGGTACAGATGTTCCTAAGCCACCTTATTATTGAGAGGTATTTATAGAGAATGTGTCGGTTCATTTGGTTATGTTTTCCTTTTAATTAAAAATGCTTGCATAAGGAGTTTGATATGTTTGTTTTCTGTGATAATTGTAAATTGAAGGGTGAGAATTTTACTGTGGCTGCTTGCTAGGCCTATACTGCTGGACTTTACACTTGTTATTTGCACATTCAACTTCATTTTGTTTGGTTTGTATGCTTGTTTTACTGATCCTCTCTCTCTCTCTTTGTGCTTTTGACTTTGAAGGTTGCGAAGGAGAGTGCCGATGTCATTATGAAGGATGATGACTTTATAAGCATTGTGAATTTGATCAAAACCGGCCGAGCAGTTTATCTGAACATTCAGAAAGTTATACAGTTCCTGCTAACAATCAATGTTGTTGTGCTTATGCTCAGTTCTTTTTCTGCAAGTATTACATGTAAGAGTTTAAATGAACTTTACACTCCTTGTATTTTCCCATTTCTCACTCTACAAAACCCTTGCTTTCAGCACCCTGCCTCCCCTCTCAATTATGACACTGGCTATCTGATGTATGTTCTTTGACCAATTTTCAGGGTCTGCTTTTATTACACCTTTCCAGTTACTCTGGGTTGACATGGTTGTTGGAATTCTGGGATCATTATTTTTAGCTGCAGACCCACCTACTGATGCTACTATGCAGAGGGCACCTTTTAGAAGGGATATGGATCTCATTACCGCTGCTATGTGGAGAAATATAATTGTTCAAAGTGTTCATCAGATGGTTGTCCTTTTAATTTTTAAAATTAATGGGAGAAATCTGTTGAGTCTTTCTGGTGCGAATGCTGGTTGTGTCCTTGATACATTTATATTCAATACGTTCGTGTTTTTCCAGGTAAGCAAGCTGGATTTTATTCTAGTTTTTGCATTTTTTTTTTATAATGATAAAAAATTAATCCTGTGCTGTATGCTGTAGTGCTTAGAAAGCGCCTACAAAATGTAGCTTCTATAGTGGGTTGACATAAATTATTGATGAAGTAATTGTCAAAGTTACTAGTGGAATTAGACATTTCAAAAGTATAAACTCATTGAAATCAATCTAATCATATTGGCCTTGCAGTGTTATCAACTTTTCGCTTCCTAACCTTAGGAGCAGATCGCATATATCGAAGTACAATCTTTTGAATACTTGTTTGTTTGTGTTGTTGCTTTACTTGTATTGCACACTTGGATAGGGTAGATATATTCTTAAAACAGAAAATGCAGAACTGTCTGAAATGACTACCAAGGAACACAGTATCTAGGAATTATAGCAAAAGCAATAACAGTCGATGTGCTTGCTCATAACCTCATAATTTTTATCGTAAAAAGAATTCTCACAAGTTTGGTTCCAGAAGTACATAATGGCACATCACAATACTGCTCCTAGACAATACAGACCTAGGGGAGGCCCCATGCACTTTCTTTATGCTAGTCTTTGATGCTGTCTCCGGGGTCCTGTCAAATGAGATGAACATGCAGCATAATCTACTCCATGCAAGGCGGTGTTTGCTTATCCCATTAGACTTCCTATTGATGTTCTTTAAAGGTTTCTCACAACTTTAGTTCTATAAGCATAGTTCTATAGGTCTATAGGACAATATATTGCTGGGGAGCCATTTTATGTAGAAATTAAGCTAGCCTATTCTGTATTGGCATTTCAAGTGTCTCGAATAAAGGGACAGTTATGGTAACAGATCGTTTGAGTCCCATGATGGTTATCGCAGGTTCATTCTCTGCAAGACATCCTCAACTTCATTTTTTAAAACTTTTGATTCTGGGCTAAGAGCTTCATGATGTGAAATTACTGGGGAGAAATCAAAGAAACCGTTCACTATTGCAAGTTACCAATGAAACCAAATATTATTTCAGTCTTCCGAAAAATAGATTATTCAAGCCCACACATGCTTTTGACCATCAACAAATAGAACTTTACATGCTAATAATGCAATTAACTAAATACTTTTCCAAGGTAAATTTTTATCTGAAATTCCTGGATCACCTTCCAAGAATATGGAGAAGAACCAAATCAAAATGGTTCTCTCTACTCAAAGCTAGGCATTATTAGCATTCTTAGTAATTGATATCTGTGCCATTTTTCTCCCGTGATTGGTGTTGATGGCCAGCAAATTCTTAATTAACTTAAGCAAATTCTTAGTTATTGATTTCTGTGCCATTCTCAGTAAGCCTTCTTAATTCTTAATTGGTGTTCATATCATATTTCATTCCTTTTTTTCATCCTTTCTCCTCTCTCTTATCTGTATATAATGCACATTGAATTTTCATTTTTCTTGTTTTCATTTGGGTGTATATGAACAGGTATTCAATGCAATAAACAATCATGAGGTGGAAAAGCTGAATGTCTTTCATGGTGTGTTCACTTGGCTTTTCTTGGCTGTCATGGTGTTTATAGTTGCTTCCCAAGTCATAATAGTTGAATTATTGAGTTCATTCTCAAACACTGTACCTCTCAGTTGGGAGTTATGGGTGATCAGTGTGTTGCTTGCATCCACAAGCATTATTGTAGCTGCAATGTTGAAGTTGATCTTCAAATTTTATAGTCAGGCATTCCCCTACAGGCATGTTTCTTACTGCAATATTGAAGTCGACCAACCTTGACCATTTTTTGATGAACAATTGCCAAACTTATGGCCATGAGGAACTCCTCCCCATTTCAGATCACTGGAAATGCTGAAGCGTAAGAAAAGCTGCTCGGAAAATCTCTGATGCCTTAGTGCCTATGAACAATGTGGTTGCTCCCAACCTCCCATTTTGCCATGGGATCATATGTCTTAATTGAGTGCGTAAGTTGAAGCCACTTTAACGAGGTCGATGTGTTCATTTACTAATTGAGCGAGTATTCTCCCAAAATTTCTCCCTGTTTATAGTTCTGCATTTTGTTGAATCAATTAATGTTGTTTAGTTCCAATCTACAACAATGAATTTGAGAAATTCAAACCGGCATTCTGTCAGTGTATGAACAACATATTGTGTTTATTAATTTTATTGTGTACATTGAAGTGAGGCTTTTTGATACAGCGTAATAACAGTTGTACATATTCAAGTGAGGAACTGGAATAGACTACCTAAGAATTAAAACTATCGATCACTCGATGCATTGGAAATGTTTGTTCTCTCATAGAATATCTTTTGCCGAGTTTCGCTTAGGTGGAGTTTGATAACATCATTCAACAATTAAAATTAAAATTTTTAGCACTTAATCATTTTAAATTTGTTTGATAATTATGTTTTAAAAATTTAAATTAAATAAAAAATCACTTAAAATGATAAGTCAAAATTTTTAACTTAAAATTTATACTGAATGCAATAAGTGATTAAATTTTTAAATATTTTTACTATTTAAAAATTATACAACTTATTTTATTCAGCATTTAAAATTCAGAACTTAAATTTTCAGTACTTAATTTTCAGTTTTACCAAACACCACCTTACTCTATATTGAGTTTGGAAATTCAAATTTTGCAAATTAAATTCCATTTTACTAATAAAATTTAATTTTTTAATTAAAAAAAAGTCATTTCGAAAGAAATAATATTATATTAAAATAAAAAAAAATTTGTAAAAATTTAATTCACTCAATAAAATGGACTATTAAAAATTTAAAATACTCATTTAAATTGAACATGAGTTAGCGTAAAATGAGAAAATATTTTTTTTTGTTTTCAATTATAATTATTTCAAATAGTAGAATTTATATATTTAAAAATTTATTATAAAATTTATTATTAATTCAATTAAATTTTTACATATAATTTATTCCGGTCGGTATCAACAAATAAAAGTTTTACTTGCTCGAAATGACTTGATGATGATGTTATTCTGGCAAAAAAAAAAAAAAAAAAATGACTTGATGTTCCCAAAAAAAAAAATCACTTGCCATAACCTATATTGCACGGAAATGGAAACGGGAAACGGACACGCGAAAACGGTATTTTCAAAAAATATAGGAAACGAAACGTGGAGGAAACGTGCAAATATAAAAAAATATGAGGGTATATTTATAAATATTAATTTATATATATATAAAAAATAATAATTTATAAATAATAATTTATAAATATATATAAATATATAGT
>CATKHJ010688910.1:0-19059 GCA_949750685.1 Vernicia montana | reverse complement strand
AAATACACCCAAGAGAATTTTTCTCAAACTTTCTAAACTCTCTAAATATAAGGAATTTTACTTATTCTTGTGCTATATTTTAGCCTTCCTCTCAATGCCTTTTATAGGCATCCATCAACCAATTTGGTCCAAATTGGTTGGTCTAATTGCCACCTAATTTCCACCAACCAATTTGGCCACCAACCAATTTAATTAGGCCACCAACCAATTTAGTCCAAATTGGTTGCCACCAACCAATCTAATTAGGCCACCAACCAATTTAGTTTAAATTGGTTGCTACCAACCAATCTAATTAGGCCATCAATTTTTGACTCCTTTTATTTTTAATTATTTATTCTTAACAGGAGGAAGATCCAATCGCCACAATTTGGACTAGTCACCAAGAATAGAACCTCGTTTCTCACCGTCGTTCAATTCCATCGCAAGACGATATCTAGACTTAATGGTGTAACAACTAACAACTCTGCTTATGATAATGCCATATAACTTAGTCAGTCAAAGAATTAGAAGCAAGAGAGATTTTAAGCACACTCAATACATCTTTGGGGAGAAACAGCTCTTTCAGCAATTCAACATCCCATTTCCGTGCATTTGGTATCCAAAGATCATTAACATAATATTGAGTTTGACATTTTAAAAATATTGTGAGAAAGTCAAATAATATCGATGATTAACTAAGTATTAAAAATATCATCATATTTTGTAAAAAATAAATATGATATTACATTGAGACTTTAAAATTAAATATCGCTTAGTAAGTTAATGTATTGAAATCTATTTCATTTACACCACTTTTATATTCTTTATTTTCATTTCACTTTTTCGTATATATGATATTATTTCATTATATTAATTTACATAATTTTGTTTATTGAGTTAATTTTTCCTATAATATATTGATTATAAAATAGATATAAATTATATCAAATATCATCCACATACTACCAGTTCAAAAAAAAAATATCAATAGATATTTGCAACCATATGATAAATCAGTAGTTATTATAAAATATATTTTATTATTTTATTTTATTTTGCCAAATATTAAAAAGTGACTTGTAATCCAAAACAAACCCATTACAGAAAATCCAAAATCAGGCCCAATTGACGCTCAAAGAAACCCATCAAGAGAGCGAGGGTTTCAGTTACACCACCTATATATACTTCCTCATCCAATTCCATTTTAGGGTTTACAGAGCGAGAGCGAGAGCGAGAGAGAGACTAAGAGGGACTGACGGCGAGGAAATGGTGAAGTTTCTAAAGCCAAACAAGGCGGTGATTGTCCTCCAAGGCCGCTACGCTGGTCGCAAGGCGGTGATCGTCAAGTCCTTTGACGATGGCACACGAGATCGCGCCTATGGTCACTGTTTGGTTGCAGGGATAAAGAAGTACCCGAGCAAGGTTATCAAGAAGGACTCAGCCAAGAAGACGGCCAAGAAATCTCGTGTCAAGTGCTTCATCAAGCTTGTTAACTACCAGCACTTGATGCCCACTCGCTACACCCTCGACGTCGACCTCAAGGACATTGTCACCGTCGACGCTTTGCAGAGCAAGGAGAAGAAGGTGGCGGCTGCCAAGGAGACTAAGGCCAGATTCGAGGAGAGGTTCAAGACTGGCAAGAATAGGTGGTTCTTTACCAAGCTCAGGTTTTGAGCTTTATTTTCAGAGTTCATTTCTTAGAATTTTCTCGGTTTCTTTCCTTTAAATTTTAAATGAGTATGTTTTGATTTTAAGACTTGTAAAGTAGCAATCGTTATCTTGTATCTTAAGATTTATGTGCTGTTTTGGTGAATTTGTCCTGAGTTATTTCTGATAATATACAATGCATTATTAGCCTCTGCCAATCATAGATTTATAGGTTTCTACGAATGCTTGTTAAAATGGGTTAGTTATAAGCATTTGAGGGATGGATTGGTGGGTTGTAGTTATGAAAGTGGGTTTTGGTGTTTATTGATTGGTTTAAATGTTTTGTGATTATATGCAATCTGCTCATTTTCGAACTAATAATGTGCGTAATTGCCTTTTTTTGTGCTAATGATGTGTTATTGGTATCATACTTAAAGTTTTGGTATATTGGATTCCTTTTTATTGGTTGAAATGGCTTTTGGCTCATGAGAAGTCAGTTCCTTGTCTAAGTTCTTAGGGAGGAGTATGCACATAAATTTAAGTGTTGGTGTGTTGGGATCTACAGTGGTTTAAATATTTCCGAATCTATTAATCTTAAATAGTTTTATGGATGCTTATTATCTGGCTTTATTATGAATTTGTTGAATGCTGTCTATTGTTGTTATTTTGGGTTCAGTACTTGGATATGTTGTGCTAAGTTTTATTATGGTCATGGTGTTTTTTACTGTTAGGTTCTGAGGAATATTATGGTTTTCCTTAGAGATCAACCCAAGACCTCCATAAGTTAAGTGTTATTTTAGGTCTAGCAGAAATGGGCTTATATTTTTGAGTGTTTCACTTTTTCGTGTTGATCAGTTTTGGTACATGTTTATTTAGAGAGGACTAGTAGAGCTGTACAGTTAGGTTGCATTGTTGTGCAGAAACTGGGATGAAAAGACATGGGATAAAATGGGGTTTGCTACCATCACTAGAGAATAAGTATGCTTGAGTTTTTCCAAGTCATTCCATTGTGTGATTAGTTACCAATTGACCTGGTAAAATTATGTTCTTTATTTTTTCCTTAAAACTATAAATTAACTACATATAACTTTCTAACCTATAGATAGAGAGAGGAGAGAGAATCCTGTTCTTCAGCCAAACTCTATTCTCATTGCAGGTGTATTTCGCCAATTCTATATCCTTGTATAACTTTTCTCCATCATTTTCTTGTTGAAAATCCAAAAGTAGAAAATTTGAAGAACTTGTGCCGAGCAACCCCATTGCCCATCTCGGCTTTCTAATCACTGGCAAGGGCAATGAATGTTTTCCTCAACTCCTTTTTAAACTTTAGAGGTTTTCCTTTGATGTTGAATTCACCAAACAATTAAAAGAATATAAGATAAAAAAAAAAACTTAAATAGTTGTAGATTTCCTTCAATAATTATCAATTCCTTGGACAGTGACAATGTGTGGAGGTCATGTGTTGACTGAGGTGGAGGTCCCTCCAGGAAAATGCCATCACCTCTATTTCTTCTTCCTTAACAAGTTATGTGCTTGGTTTGAGTGGAGATTTCACTTGAGCAAGTTTTGATCCACTAATTCTATATATTAGTTATAGAATCCTATAGTTTAGAGAAAACTAGTATTTGGTTTGACGGATGGATACATGGATAGCTTGGTATTGAAATGTACACTGCTTGTGCTGTATTGTTTAGCCTATTAATTGAGTTTTGCAATGTTGGTTATTTGTGTCCTGCGCTTTTGATTATCTTTGTTACTAAAGTTGTCCTTTGGGTTTTGGATTTAAGAGGACATCTAGCTAGAGGTTGTTGCTGGGTATTTTCATCTTTCCGTTCTTGGAACTGGCTTGTCTTAGGATTTATAAATGGAGTAGTTTCAAAATATTAGTGTTACGGGGCTGTCTACCGCCGTTTACTCTTACCTCAGCTTTTATTATATTCTTTGGTCTTGGCGGATTTTTTTTATTAAATTCTATATATTGCTTGAAAAAGAACTGATACCTGTAATAGGATTGAAGCCAAATAACTTTTGTTTTTGCGCTAAGGGTTAGGCTCACGCAATTTGGCATTTTGGTTGATTATTGAATATGTTTTTAGATTGGTTAATAACTATGGATTTTGTTGTTTTTTGAGGACTTTTTATGGCTATATTTAACTGTGTAGGCGTAAATTGAGTATTTTTCAATCTTTGCATGGGATTGGAGTTTACCTATTTAACTTTGATGGAGTGAGGAGTGTATGTTGATTTTGCATTCGTAATTGAAGTTTTCAAATATTTTTCTTGGGATTTTGAGTGCTTTTTGGTCATTCTCTTTTAAATGTTATTTTAATGTTTGTAAGATTCTATTTTCTGTGGTTTTTTGTTAATATTCTTTTATTGTTGAAATGTGGTTAATAGTCTGCAGTTGTCTCCTTCAAATTGGATTTTAAATTGTACCCAAAACCTGAAAAATTAGTTGTAATTGTACTTTGACAACTAAAAATTGAAATAACAATAATAATGTTTTATATATTAATTTAAATAAAAATATTTTTGCTTATTTCCCGTCCCCATCCATTTAAATGGATAAAAAATGTTTATTTTTAAAATTTTTTTCTTTATGAAAATAAAATTTATTTTTAATTCAAAAATAAAAGTTACATTAATTTTGGATTTATAAAGAAAATGTTGGTCTTGATCAAAAGAAAAATAATTATTTTTTTTAAGGAAAAAAAAATAATTATTGAAAGAAAATTTAATATCTTGTGTATAATAGAAACTACTTTGTTAGACTTGGAATATAAATAATAGGGGAAAATTTGTATGAGGTTTCACGCATTTGTAAATATGGTGATTTTTTTTTTTTTTTGGGCAAAACCAAGTCTATGATTTAATTCATCTCTAGCGTCTAACTTCATCAATTTTGTACTGATTTGACATTATTATACCATAAAAAAATAATTTTATTATAAAAATGGTTCTCATTTATTAAATATTAAAAATTAAAACTTAAAAATTAAAAAAAGAAAAAAAAAAGAAATTAAAAAAGAAAAGAAGGAAAAATCATTCTCCAATCCTCAGTAACTTCATCTTCCAACAAATTGTGTAGCAGATCTAACAAATTGATTAAGGAGGGAAGGAGATTTGTTGGTGCTGGATCGTGGCTGGCTTCGACGGCGACCAGCAAGTGCTAGAGCAGTGGCAATCAGAGGCGATAACGGACAGCCATGATGCTGGGTTGCTGGTTAGGTCGAGATCAGCCCTGCTAGCGATTGGGTCTCGAGCGGCAGTAGCAGCTTCAACCGCACCAATTCATCGCACCTGATCAA
The DNA here is from genome assembly GCA_949750685.1 of Vernicia montana. NCBI lineage: Eukaryota > Viridiplantae > Streptophyta > Magnoliopsida > Malpighiales > Euphorbiaceae > Vernicia > Vernicia montana. The sequence goes on along the minus strand of CATKHJ010688910.1, from coordinate 14,125 downwards.
CACCGAACCATCGCAACACCTTGTCTCCTTCATCTCTCAAGTCAGCGCCTATTCGCACCAATCTAAGCCGCAAACGGTAGCCCAGCGTGCGCCAATCGTTGTCGAGCACCAACGTTATTGTGCAACCATCTTCTTCTTCTCCGATTGTCGCCGCTGCTAGTCTCAGCCTTCTTCTTCTAGATGCTTTTAGTTTACGATTTTACTTTGCTTTGCTTCTTTTTTTTATTTTTATTTTTATTAATTAAAAATAAAATAAAATAAAATATATTATTTTTCTTTTTCTTGAAAGTTTAATGAAAATTAAACTTGTATTTCTTTTTTCTTCAAAAAATCGATTTTTTTTTTCATTAAATAGGTAAATTGCCACGCTGGAAGAGGAAACAAATTTGATTCACTAGACCATTCTAGGTTGATAAAGGTTTGACGACGTCAGTGGCCAGACTTCACGTTTGCTAACCGATTAAATCACAAACTTGATTTTGTAAAAAACAATTTCACAAACTCCTATTTATAAATGAGAGAAATTTCATGATATTTTTTTTAAGCTTATTCCTAAACAAAATATTTTTAAGGGTTTGGATATAATTGAAAATTCACCAAAAGATCAAGTTTTTTTCATTTTTCATTAAGCCCAAATAATTTAGGTACATCTTAGAAGGAATTAGTCCATTAGTAAATAACCTTTGTAGAGCTTGTCATTAGAAGCCATGAAATTATAAGTCAGTGATAACATTAGGTTAATAGTTAATTAGCCAAGTACGAAAAAAAAAAAACATAGAGATTAAAACCTCATGACCCATTTCCCTTTAAAATTTTTAGTGTACCTAAAAAAAAAAAAAACAATTTACAACTTTGTTAAGGAGAAGCTCCTTAGAAGCATGCACTGTGTAGGATCGGTAAAAAGGTCAAATTAGTCCTTAAATTTGGCACTTGGAGATAAATCAGGACAACATCACCTTTTTTGTCATCAAAGTCCTCATACTTGATAATTTTTGTCAAATTAATCATTGGTCAAACTTTGGACAATGCGTGTGCTATAAAATCAGACGAAATAACGTTAATTTCATAAGTTCCGTTTGGCATAATTTTTCAAAAAAATATTTCTAAATTTTTTTTTTCAGTTTTTTCAATTTTGAAAAGTATTTTTGAAAAAACAGAATGTTTTTTCAAAAAAAAAATGATTGAAAAAAAAAGTTTCAAAAAAAATTAATAAATTAAATAAAAAATTCAAAAAGTATTTTTTTAGCCTGCAAGCTATTAATAGTAATCAATTAAATTTAAGTTTTAAGGGTATGAGTGAAAATTATTTTTTTATTTTGTGTAATGATTGAATGTTTTAATGAAATGATGATATTTTGTTGATCATTATACACATCTTTATTTAGTATTAAAAATTAAATTTCAGGGGCAAAGAAAAAATTAAATAATTAAATGAACATAAGAATTGCAAAATCCAAAATATCTTTCATTAATATCTATAAATAACATTCAAACAAGGGTGAATTATAAAATCTAACAAGGGGCGATAAAAAATTAAAACCTAACTTATAATCACATAAATTAGTACTGTACTATATTTAATTTTCATCAATAATTAATATATTAATTAATCACATAATAGTTTTTAGAAACTAAATAACACTTTTTGAATTTTTTTTATTTAATTGATTTTTTTTAATTTTTTTGAAATTGTTTTTTTCAATCCTATTTTTTGGAAAAACATCTATTCACCTATTTTTTTCAAAATTGATTTTTTTTTTCGAAAAGCACTTTTCCAAAAAACTATGTCAAACGGAACTTATGAAATTAATATTATTTTGTCTGATTTTATAGCACATGCATTGCCCAAAATTTGACCAAGGACTAATTTGACAAAAATTGCCAAGTATGAAGACTTTGATGATAAAAAATGTGATTTTGTCCTGATTTGTCATCAGGTGCCAAGTTCGAAGACTAATTTAGCCCTTTTGCCGTGTAGGATCAAATACTCAGCTGGCTGATTTGTAGTGCAGGCTTACTATTTCCGAATTCCCTGACAAGCTTTCTTGCTCGCTGCAATGGAAAATATAATATAGTTCTTATAAGAAATAAAGTATATTAGTTAATTTGATATTTTTTATTTTTAAAAAGCTAGCTCAATGTTATGAAAGCGTTTGAAGTGAAAAAAAGAAAAGAAAAGAAAAGATCAAACAAGGACTAGGTTACAAAGAACTCTTCTTATAATACTAAACTCATTTATCAATTGCATAAGGATAGCAGTAGAGCCGAGATTTATCGTTTTTCGCAGAGATCCGTCCCATATAAGGTGGGAAATCCCCAATTTTTATAAACGGAGAAATTTATTCCCCATTCATGGAGACAGGAGAGGATGAAAAATGTTCTCTCCGCCCTGTGGGATACTCTGACCTAGCAGAGACTTGATAATATGAAAGTTTTTTAATATCTTTATTTATAATTAATTACATATATATCCTTATAAAAAAAAATATAATAACTCTAATTATTTTATTATTTCATATTCCTAATTCTAAATAAAGAATAACAAATATATGTAACACTCACTTACCTACCGTGGTTTAAATCGTCACCTGCTAGTGAGAATGTATTTTTTTTCCTTCTACTTTTTGATTTTTAATTTTTCCTTTTCCTGAGTTTCTTTATCTTAATTTCAATCACTTGCCTAACTTACATGCATATTTCTAGTTATAAGTTAGATCAATTATAGGAAAATGCTATAAATTCTAAATTATTCTACTTCTAGAGGTCTTTAAAAGATTAATTGGGAACATAAGATTTTATTTTTATGGAGGCTTCTTGATTATATTTTCATTGTTTAGAGTAGATATATTCACCATCATTTGAAATATATATTAATGTACAACTTAGAAATAAATATTATTTTTTTACAAAAAAAAAAAAGTAAAAAATCCATGGGACAGGGATCCTTGCAGGAATAGGGACAGGGACAAATCTATCCCCATTTGTGGGGCAGAGATGAGAACGGGAATTTCTTGCAAGGGTGGGAATGGGGATGGAGAATATATTCCCGTCCCCGTCTCGCCCCATTGCTATTTCTAATTACACAATCTTGCTTTTGATTAAAAAGCTTCTATTTATGTCGTTTTAGTATAAATTCAAGTTATTCAAAAATTAAAAAAATATATATCAAAACAAAATCATATTCTAAGAATTACATTCCATTTTCAGTTCTAAAGTAAACAAGATGTGACTAACATATCGAGCACATAGATAATGTCCAACAAAAGCAATACAGTACCTGATTAGAGTTCCTCTAATAATTTATTGAATGAGTTTTCATAACTAAAGCTGGTTATGCATACCTTCTGTGTTTTAGTTTGTTAATGCAGTCGCTGTTTCAGAACATGCATTACTCCTTCCTTTAGCGTTGCTTTCCTTCCCTTTTTGAAATTCCATAGCTCTTCTATGATGTAACTACCACTTGGATTATACTCATTTCTCTCCCTTAAGGCCGTTTTGACAGCATCACAAACTTCATGGCCATACTCATTCTTGAGATTTTTCAATCTTTCATCATCTTCATTGACTATCTCCTAAACATTCAAATCAAGGTGAATGATTTAAAGGATATATAAATCAAAGGAAAGAAAGAATTGTTTAATCATTAAATCATAAAATGAAAAGATGAAGAAAAGATAGAATAAAGAAATTAGAGAATTGCCTAATCAAACTGTCTTAGTCATGCAAGGTCTCCTACTACGCATGCTAAATTTCCCTACTGCTTTTGACACATTTATAGTTGTTTTGGTAGACAGATGGAATCGTTAGAGCAATAGAGCTAATGTTCCCTTTTAAAGGACGGAGTATAGTGACAAAATGGAGTCACTTATAGTTATCTTATGTTATGAACCTTGGGAGAATCACACTCCAAAAGGTAACTCAAGTGCTTGGAGAGCCTAAAGTCCATATAAACCTCATATTGAAATCTCATACTTTCAATTTGGGATTCACCAAGTCCCATACATATGCTAGATGCGCTCGATTAGATTTTTAAAAAAAAAACTTCAGGATTGCTAAATCATTGATATAAAAACTACCAACAACTTTGAAGTTCCATGAATAATCTCTAGCAGGATTAGCTACTATGTATTGAAAACAATCGAGAAAACACATCTGCCATAACTATATCAACTTCTACCATGTATGGAAACATAATCAAGCTGTTGAGTTTGCCACAACCTAATACTGTTACTAATGACTAACTTAGGCTAAGGAAAGAAAAGAATGAGCAGAACCAAAAAAAGTAGACTAGTTTAATTACAGGAGTAATTATTGACATTTAAGACAACGTGAATTCGAGGCTCTACAAACTTAAGCAGGGCAACAATATTTCTATATTTTACATTCTTCTTTGGTGATTGACATTCCATTTAGTTAATTAGATAAAATCCTTTGATCATATAAGAAAATACCTCACAATTTAATTCCTCATCAGTGATGATCTTAAATGGATACCAGTAAGGGTCTCGCAGGTGATGATCCCATAGTGAACATAGCTCCCTTGCTTTCACATTGGCTCCTTCATGAGAAAATTTCAGTGTTGTTAAAATCGGATCGGACCGGTAAAATAGGGAACGGTCACTGGTTCGATTTTTAAATTATAAAAAATCGGATGATTTGTGAACCGAAAAAATCGTTGAACTGGTTGGACCGAAGTTTGCCTAAAACTACGCCGTTTTGAGCTTAATAAAATTAATTTTTTTTTTTTTTAAAAAAAAAAAGGCAGATCGATTAAGTTGAACCGGTCGGACCGTGAACCGACAAAGAGATCGGTTCAGCCTTTGGTCCAGTTTTAGCAACATTGGAAAATATTCTCTTGATTGCAGTATAGAATGGTCTAACATCAAGCTCTAATCCCATTTTCTTGACACCAATAAAAGTATGGGTATCTCCCCTTAAATCCTATAAAGGAAAGGAAATTAGACTTCCACCAAATAGAACAGGCATCCAACTTAATTAGCTATTGACTAATTTGATTTTCAATTTGTTTCAATGACAACTCACTCATAATGCAAATGATCATAGTTCTAGGTACTTACACTTGTTAATTCCTTCCGAGCATCTTGTAATTCATTGTTATTCATGTGTGCTGTGACAATAAGAGTTTGATTAAGTGTTTCCAAGGCATCTAGCTTTTCTTCCTTTTCTTTCAATTCTTGCCTAATTATGTCCATCTTTTGCTTGACTTTCATGTCCTTATCCTCTCTTATGCGCTTTATTAATTGTAAAGCATAGTCTAACTCCAACTCCAATGCTTGTTTAGTTTTCTTTTCCAGCTCAATCATTTTCCTTTGTAGTTCTTCTTTCATCAACCGCAACACATTTTCTTCTGCCAGTTTCTGCTCTAATATTGCCCTCTCATTCTAAAAGATGTAAAAGGTGATCTTAATTAGCACTTTTTAAAAGAATTCTGATATTTCTCTGTTAAATCAGAAGGAAATATTGAATTCACAAACTAATACAGGAAGTTAACTATGTGATGCATCCCAAGTTTTCAGAATATATAATTCAAACATTCAAGAAATTATAATCAGCTAACTTTATTACCCTTGTTTTAGACTTTATAGGCAATTATAAACTTGACAAGATATGATAGTATGCATCTTATACTTTATAAGCCAAAATGATTCTGAAGCTACCAAAGGCAGAACATTTTTCTTCTTGTGGCAAGAGTATATATATGATATTTGGATATTCATAGTCAATGGTGTAATTAGAAATTTTAGTTACTCCGGACTAAACTGTAAATATTTTAAAATTAACGTGATTTTCATTTTACAATATAATATACATCATATGTCAAAACAATCGAATATACTCTCATAATCACAATTCAAAAAACACTACTACCCCCACTGCCCCCCACTAATTCTTCCTTTATATAATATATATATATATATATATATATATATATATATATATATATATATATATATATTTTTTTTTTTAACATAGGCTTCACTGCCTTGCCCCCACTAAATCTGTTCCTTATTAACTTAATTTTTTTTATAGGAGTCCCTAACTAACTTATTTTTTATAGGAGTCCCTGACTAACTTATTTTTTTATAGGAGTCCCTAATTAACTTTATATATATATATATATATATATATATATATATATATATATATATATATATAAATTACCTCGGGCTACAACCCACCCTTGCCTCAATTTACTTCTGCGTATGTTAGAGATGGCAAAACTCGATCTGTACCGATGGAGAACCCGTCCCTACCCCAAACCCGACGAGAAATCTCCGCCCTGCCTATAATAATGGGACGAGGATGGGATTGAATCTCCCCACCCCGCCTCGCCCCGATCCCCGCCTCGATTTCTTTTGGTACATAAAAAATTCTTAATTAGGAGGGATGTGGGTTTGAACTTTTGACCTTTTATTTAAGCACTCAACCAACTAGTAGCCCAATCCCTAGAACCCACTATAGTTTATTGATCATATCTTCTTACACAACTTACCCTTAATTGATCGGCCAATTTCAAAGCAATTTCCAGTGATTTCCAATTTCAAAGCAATTTCCAGTGATTTCTGATCCATATTCTTTGTCACAGTTCAAGAAATCCAAAAGCCTAAAGCAGACCTCTGCTTCTTCAAATTCAATGTATTTTATAACAATCCAAAATTGTGCTTAAACAAAAATTATGTAGTTCATTTTTAAAAAATAAAGCATTAAATTTCTAATTTTATAAAGGAGAAAAGTTAAAGAAAAAAAATATACAATACATGAGTGTGACATTTTTATTAAAAGAGATTTGTGTTTGGTGATTTTTTTTTTCAATACTTAAATATTTATGATTTAATTGGTTAAATTGGGTCTAATTTAAAAATTTCTCAATAATACTGTATGTTCACATCATTAAACTTATAAGCTCATGTGTATACTAAACTCCGTGCATTCATAAATGATTTTTTGTGTATTAACTCAAAAATTAAATTCTAATTAATAAGGAGACAGAATTATTTACATTAATTTTATTGTTAGTTTAGTCCCTAATTTATATTTTTGGGTCAATTAGATTTTATTTTTTAAAAATAAAAATTTTGACATATTTGAAAATTATAAAAATTTCACATTTCATCATTTATTTTTTTCAACTTTCCTAATAATTTTTTTTTAGTGCTAATTTAGTCCCTAATTTTCTATTTTCGGGTCAATTAATTTTTTTTTTAAATTAAAAATTTCACATAAAATATTATTTTATTCTCATCTGCGCCGTCTGTGGGAATCGAACCCACGACCACATGGTTAAAAGCCATGCGCTCTACCAGCTGAGCTAAGACGGCATGTGTTACTGTTATTTTATACTTTTTTTTGTTGTAGTTTTCTTTTACTTTTTGAAATATAAATGAAAGCAAACTTTTTTTTTTCCTTGGGATGGGAAAAAACAAAAATTTAATGGAAAAAATTGATGGAATAATACTTTTTATTTTAATTATTAATAAAGTAAAAAGGAATTTGTTTACTTTTATGAATACCAATTATAATATCAGTACATATTACAAAAATAAATTTTTTTAGATGAAAAATAGAAATAAAACTTCAATATCTAATCATATGGCGATTTAAAAAAAAAAAATTCAAAACGGAAAATGATTAAAATAAAATTAATCTTGTACTAGAAAAAATAATGAATATACACTTTATTACTAGAGATTGAGTTTGTGATTTCACTACTGCATAATGGGTCTCACGGCATCACTAACCCAAGTCATAACGTCATTTTATATATTTTTTTTCTTTAATTACAAAAGAAAATCTAATTGTTATTATTATTAACTATTCAATGTAATATTTATTTTGTATGTGTTTTTTTTAAATAAAATTTTTATTTTTCTTAATATATAAATAGTAAATCGGTCTTTTTATAATTTATAAAATTAAATTAAAATTTTGTTTTTTGTAATATTACTAAATAATAAAATAGATTTTTATTGAATGAATATGTAAAAAAAATAGATTTAGGTATAATTTGTGAAATAACAAAATAGTATAAAAGTAATAAAAAAAGAATATAAAATGAGAGATAAAAAAGAATATATATGAAATATTTTTTTGGTGTTAGAAATGAAGTTAATAATTGGAGATGAATTTACTGTAATTATACTATTTTGATGTAAAAATTATTGCATTTTAATGTTATAGGTTGAAGATGCTCGGGCTAATGGAATCTTAGCAACGGTTTTAAAACTGTTGCCATTGTTCTAATAAGGCACCGGTTTTGTAGCGGTTTGTAACCGTTGCAAAGAAAATTATAAAATTGATTATAGATTAGAAATATTAGACACAATTTGAAGTACAAAAAAATCCTGAACTTCTCTCTGAATATCAATCTCAGTCCTCTTATCAAAATTGAATCTATTGTTGGTTTTTGGTGTTTGTGATTTGGTTGTGCAAATGCTCTTGGAATTCTGGCATATTCCTCAACACTCTGAGGCCGATTATGGTTTAAGTGCCTGAGGGCTGAGAGCTCCTCTATTTCTTTTTCCTTGTAGGTAGTAGCCTGGAGTACAACTGCACATCCGGCCACCTTCGCATCAGAGAAATAGTAACATGAATAGTAGTGGGGATGCAAACAAAAGTGGTGTCAGTTTCTAGTAAGTGTAGATAGGGCAATGATGGTTCTAATAGGCGTAGGTATCACTCTTCTATTGTATGCCTTTGTTCATAGAGGGAAGTTTCTGTATTGCCTTCTCATCAGTAGCTTATTCTAAATATGATTATAACAGTAAATTCGAATGACAATGAGTTTTTCATGTTTGCTTACGTGTAATTATTAATGACATTGGATTTTTAATTCCACTTACCTTTTTGTCTTTTGTTGATTATTTACGGTTGCTAATATTCAAGTCTAATATTATTTGTTTGGTACTTTATTAAAGTGGTTCATGCTTCTGTTTACAACTTTTTTTTTTTTGAAAAAAAAAAAAAAAAAAAGCTTCTGTTTACAACTTATTATGTACTTTTTAATTGTTCTATATTTGAATTTGAATTTTGCTTTTGATATTAGAAAAGCTAATTATGTTAACAAATGTCTTAATTTTACAGCCCAAGCTCAATAGTCCATTCACATATTACATGTGATAAAAGTTTAACCAAGTGTTTTTTCGAGTAAATAGCTCTAAAAATTATCAAATTTTAGTGACTTTTTCGATGTAGTCACAAAAGAAATTTTTTTTTTACCGGGAAATACCTAAATTTTCAAAATCTTTTTACTGAGTGGTCACTAGTCGAAATTTCTGCCGGAAATGATGATGTTGGCTGTCATGTAAGTATTTTTAGCTGACTTAGACACGTCAGCATGCCATGTATGATTGTTACATCTCTCAAATGCCCATTTTAAAAATTAAAAAAAAAAAAAAGAAATACTCTATTTCAGAAATCAAAAATAAAAAATCATATCAAAACTCCTTAACTCGATCCCATCACAGATTGAGGAAAGTTCAAACTCGATCTTTGTCATATAGTCACAAATCATTGAGATGTGGCCTTCGTTGTCATGGCTCTCTTCTTTATGCTTGATGGAGGAAATAAGAAGGTTACGATGAAAGCTCAGGCATGTCGAGCTCCGATGACGTTCTTGTAGGCAACATAAAGAAAGGTTACGCTCCTCGACAGAAAGCTCATCGTTCTCGACTGAGGTTGAGACATTTTCCATAAACTCCACCATCTCCTTGTATCGCTCAACCTGCTCAGGGAGCTTGAAGCCGAAGGTGCTACCACCATTGTTGAAAGAAGAAGAAGAAAGATCTACAGAGAGTAAAAGTTTTATTTTTTACCAACTGTTGCTTATTTCTCAGTGGCTTAATCGGCGGCAATGAGTTTTTCTTTTTCAATATTTTTTGAGTTAGGGTTTGGATTTGGGAAAGTGATTGAAGAGGAGATGAGGGTAATATGGACATTAATAAAATATATATTTTTTAATTTTTAATTTTTTAAAGTGGGGCCATTTGAGGTGATGTGGCAATCATATGTGGCATGTTGAGTGTCTAAGTCAATTAGAAATGCTTACATGGCAGCCAATGTTATTATTTTCAGCTAAAATTCCGGCTAGTGACCTCCTAATGAAATTTTTTTGAAAGTTTAGGTATTTTCCGGCAAAAGAAAATTCTTTTGTGACCACATCAAAAAGGTCACTAAAGTTTGGTGATTTTTGGAGCTATTTACCCTATTTTTTCTTGGCTTGAAGGATAAAAATGTGGAGTTTTTATGTTTACTTCTTGCTACTTGAAGACTTGGCTTAAAGAATAAAAATGTGGAGCTTTTATGTCAACTTCTTTCTACTTGAAGACTTGGCTTGAAAGAAAAAAACGTGGAGCTTTTATATCCACTTCTTACTACTTGTAGGCACTATAAATAGGTGCATGCATTGTTTGCATAATCATAAAAAATCAAGTGAATTGATTGACAAATGAGTATGTGCATTAGAGTGTTGAGTGAGTATCTCTTTGGCAAATATCTTGTAAGGTCCCTCTTTAAGTTTAGTCTCTCATTTAGGTCCAACAAAATTTATTTAATTCCTTTATTATTTTGTTGGTACATTTAGAGAGGTGAGCTTATTGGGTGTATTTGGATTCAAGGGCTTGAGTGTTATTATCCATTTAATTTTTACTCTTCATTTTAATTAGTGGATTTTATTTTTCTTTCGCCCATGGACGTAGGCTTACGCCGAACCACATAAATTCCGTGTCTCTACTATTTTATTTATTTCTCTATTTTGTCGTCCATTTATTCCCAAATAAATATTTGTTCGTAATTAAATTCCTAACATTTTGGTATCAGAGCCAAGCTAAAAATAAGTGTGGTAGTGTGAAAATGCATGTTTAGGAAAAGTTCTGATTAAGGAAAGACCTGGTATTTAAGTGTGTCCATTATGACCCACCTTTCTTTTTTGGGAACTTAGCTGGTTTATTATTCATGAACTACAGTCACTATTCCAGTATACGGTCATCATGACGATGACAAAATTTGATATTGAGAAATTTGATCACAATATCAGTTTCACCATGTGACAAGTCAAGATGCATGCAATCTTGATTCAAAATGATCTGCATCAAGCACTACTAGGTAAAGATAAATTACCTAGCATTATGGATGAGGTGAAGAAGTAGGAGATGGATGATAAGGCCTTTGCTTCCATTCATTTATGTTTTTGTCAAATGAAGTATTGCAAGAAGTCATGCAAGAGAAGACTGCCAAAGATTTATGGGACAAGCTTGAATCTTTGTATGTTATAAAGAATCTCACCACCAAATTGGTAGCAAAGTATCATTTATACACACTCAGCATGGCCGAAGGTGCACCTATCAAATCTCACATTGATGAATTCTTCACTATCCTTATGGATTTAGAAAATATGGAGATTTCTTATGATGATGAATATCAAACTCTTATGTTGCTTCGCTCATTACCTCCATCCTACAAGCACTTTAAAGATACTTTAATTTACAGTAAGTAAACTCTAAAGTTAGAGGATGTTAAATTAGCTCTATTTTTAAAAGAACTTATCGACAAAGAGCTTGAAATGTGTAGAAATGACAGTCCAACAGAAGATCTACTTGTTAGAGGAAGGTCTATAGATAAGAGTTCTTCTAGCAATAAAAAATCAAGGTCTATGCACAAAAATTTGACTTGTAATTACTGCAAGAAAAAGAGGCATATTAAGTTAGAATGCTTCAAGTTGAATAACAAGCAACAAAATAAAAATCAGAAGAAAAAGGAACTCGCTGAAGCCAGTGTTGTTCAAAATCAAGAGCAATGTGATATACCCTTAGTCTGTGATGATGGAGCCAAAACCATAAATGAATGAATTCTAGACACAGCTTGCTCATTCCATATATGTCCCAACAGAAATTATTTCTCCACATATAAATCGGTACAAAGTGGAGTTGTATTGATAGGCAACAACCATGCTTGTAAAGTTGTTAGAATAAACACAGTTAAAATCAAGATATATGATGGAGTAGTCAGAACTTTGATAGATGTCCAACATATTCCAGACTTGAAGAGAAATCTTATCTCTTTAAGTATTATGGATTCGAATGGCTAAAATTTACTGGTGAAGGTGGAATTTGGAAGGTTGCTAAAGGTTTTTTATTTGTGATGAAGGCTAAGAAGATAGGAAAACTGTATGTTTTGAAAGGTTCTACAGTTACAGGTGCAACAGCCGTGTCCACATCTTCCTTGTCAGACTCAGATATCACCAGATTATGGCATATGAGGCTGGGACATATGAGTGAGAGAGGTCTGACAGAGTTAAGCAGAAGAGGTCTTCTTTGCGGTTAGAGTACATCAAAGCTAGACTTCTGTGAGCATTACATTTTTGGCAAGCAGAAAAGAGTCAGTTTCAGTACTGCAGTTCACAGAACTAAAGGTATTCTAGATTACATTCATTTAGATCTTTAGGGGCCTACACGTGTCCCATCAAAAGATGGTGCTCGATATATGCTTACCTTCATTAATGATTATTCTAGAAAGGTATGAGTATATTTACTAAAGCATAAAAATGATGTGTTTGCCACCTTCAAGTAATGGAAGGCCTTGGTTGAGAAACATATTGGAAGAAAAATAAAGCGATTCATAACAGACAACGATATAGAGTTATGTCAAAGTGATTTTAATAAATTATGCAAAAATGAAGGCATTGTGCGTCACCTTATAGTCAGAGGCACACCACAACATAATGGTGTAGCAGAGCGTATGAACAAAATGCTCTTGGAGAAAGTTTGTTGTATGTTATCAAATTTTGGCTTATCTAAAGACTTTTGGGCAGAAGCAGCTTTTACAGCTTGTCATTTGGTGAATCGTTCTCCATCCACAATAATTGGCTTAAAGACTTCAGAAGAGGTATGGTATGGTAAACCGATTGAATATTCTGATTTAAAGGTATTTGGGTGTCCTGCTTATGCACATGTTAATGATGGCAAATTAGAGCCACGATCCAAAAGGTGCATATTTATTGGTTATCCTTCTGGTGTAAAAGGATATAGATTATGGTGCCATGATCCCAAGTCTCCAAAATTGATAATTCGTAAAGATATTATGTTTGACGAATCTGCTATGTTACATCCCGGAAAGGAGACTTCTATTTCTTTTGATATAGATGCTGCAAGTTCTTCTAAGCAGGTGAAGTTTGAGGTGAAAAATGATCCTTCTTTATAAAACCCAGTCCAGATCACTACCTCTATTGAAGAAGAGGAAACACCACAAAGTGAAGAGGAAGACTTTATTATTAGACATAAGCCACCAAGAAAGAAGATGAGGCCTCAGAGACTAACATATTATGTCTCATTTGCACTAGCTGTGGCAGAAGACACAAATGCAATTGGTGATCCTTCAACATATTCAGAGGCTATCTCTTGTGATGATTCTGCTAAGTGGTTAGTGGCTATGCAAAAAGAGGTGGAGTCCCTTCACAAGAATAGAACTTGGGATTTGGTCAAACCGCCTAAAGATAAGAAAATTGTTGGATGCAAGTGGGTGTTCAAGAAGAAAGATGGTATTCCAGGTGTTGAAGATGCCAAGTAAAAGTCACGGTTGGTTGCAAAGGGCTACAGTTTGGTACATAGAGTTAACTTTAATGATGTGTTCTCACCTTTTGTTAAATATAGCTCTATTTGTGTCTTGCTTGCTTTGGTTGCTATACATAATTTGGAGTTGGAACAACTGGATGTTAAGACCGCCTTCTTACATGGAGAGCTTAAGGAGACAATCTATATGCAACAACCTGAGGGTTTTGAGATAGAAGGCAAGAAAGACCATTTTGTTTGTTGAAGAAATTATTGTATGGTCTGAAATAATTTCCTCGACAGTGGTACAAGCGGTTCGATTCTTTTATGGTTGGCCACGGCTATTCTAGGAGCCAGTATGATAGCTGTGTGTATTTCTAGAAAACTTGCAGATGGCTCATTTGTGTATTTGTTGCTCTATATTGATGATATGCTGATTGCAGCCAAGGATATGTCTGAGATCAACAAATTAAAATCAGAATTGAGTGGTGAATTTGAAATGAAAGATTTGGGAGCAGCCAAGAAAATTTTTGGTATGGATATTCAAAGAGACAGACTTGTAG
>CATKHJ010688853.1:0-10882 GCA_949750685.1 Vernicia montana | reverse complement strand
TTGGAATTAAAATAGGAAAAAGAAAAAAGAAAGAAAAATCTAAGACCCCATGATTTGGAGATTGCACCACGCGACCTTAAGCGCTCGTTTGCGGTGACGTTTTGACTCTCTCTCTTTCACTCTCTCTCTCTTCGATTGAGGGTTTGAAGAATATCTCTCTCTCTCTCTCTCTCTCTCGGTCGCTCTCTTATCTCTATATCTGGAACCAGCGTCGCCGCCTTTTCTCTTTCTCACCGGTAAGCCCTAATCTACCAATCTCTTACCAATTACCCTTTCTCGATTTTGAAAAATCGATATTTATTCTATCTTTTAATTCTATTTTTAGGGTTTCTCTTTGTGTCGTGTTTTTTAGTTTCTAGGGTTTCCCTCTCTCTCTCTTTCTTATCTTTTACCTTTTTTATCAGTTGTTTTGAGGGAATTTCGAGCTTAATTTCGCAATAATCGAGGGTTTGAAATTGATTGTTTTGCTTCTTTATTGCTTACTTTGGTTTTAGCTCTCAGATCTAAAGTTGGTTTTGAATTGATTTTTGGTGAATTTGGGTTTTTTTTCAAAAAAAAATTGAAAATAATTGGCGGGTTTAGGGTTTTATAAGCGAGGAGTTTAGGGATTTGAATTGGGATTAGGGTTTTTGTATTGGTTGACGCTTGCTTTTATTGCTGTAATATATGGCGGCGGGGAGACATGGAGGTTATCGCGATAATGAGTTCCGGGGGCGCGAGTCTGACGTTGAATATTCTAGAAAGGATTTTGGTTATTCTAAGGAGGAGTATGATAAGATTGGGAATGGTAATCGTGAAAGTGAACGGGTTAGAGTTCGTGATGTAAGAGATAAGGGTAGGGCTAGACAGAAGGATATTAAGGAGAGAGAAGTGGTTAATGGTGGATATCGGTCCTCTTCTAGTAGGAGCAATTCAGGTAGTAGTGGTGGTGGTGATGGTGGTACACGTGGACCTAGGAGATGTGGGTTTACTGCCAGGACCATGGATAGGGAGCCAGGTGAATTGTCTAGTGAGAGTGGGTCTGATGATGCTATCGAGTCTGAATCACAAGTCAGTAAAGATGGTGAGGTTTCAAAGGTGGTAGAGAATGGGATTCGGACTCCTGTGGAGAAGAAGAGGAAGTTTTCTCCTATAGTTTGGGATAGGGATGATAAGGAAGTGGCTAATTCTTCAAAAAGTAGGATTTCTCCAGCTGTGACCACTCTCCCTCCACCACCACCTCTACCAAGGGCATATCGTCAATCACCTAATGTTATTCCAGATGGAGGTGTAGAGATATCTCCTGTTAAGAGCAGTAAAAACCAACAGTTGCAGTCATCTTCTCTAGTCAATAGTCCAGTGGCTAAAGGGTCTGGTGGATATTTTGGATCTGAGTCTCCGATAGGGTTGGCTGCTTTGCCTCTAGAGGAGCGACAGTTGGGTAATGATCATGAAGCTGAGCTGATAGATGATGACGATTATGTTCCAACACGGAATATATCATCTTCTAGATGGGCAGCTGGGAATAATTCTCCAGTTGATGAGGGTGAAATTGTAGAGGATCAGGAAATGCCTAAAAGGAGAAAAAAGATGCCTCATTTGGAGGCACTGGATTTCAGAGCACGCAATAGGTCACTGACTCCTGATCTTGGAGCTCTTAAGAGAGAAGGTTCAGATGGAGTTAGAGGGAGGTCTACTGACTCTGATGAGCGGGACACTCTTGCTAGGTCTTTGAGTGGGGATGATAATACTGGTAATGAAACTGACAAGGATGATTACATGGAAATTGATGATGAACATGATGAAAATGATGGGAGCAATGGCCATTCTGATTCAGATTCTGAGAATGAAAATGATTCTCGTGAAACACCAGATCCTGCAGGTGGTCCTCAAAGAAGTATAAACATGCTTCAGGGGTGTAGAAGTGTAGATGAGTTTGAGAGACTAAATAAGATAGATGAAGGCACCTATGGAGTTGTATACAGAGCTAAAGACAAGAAGACTGGGGAAATTGTAGCATTGAAGAAGGTTAAAATGGAGAAAGAACGAGAAGGTTTTCCATTGACATCTTTGAGAGAAATAAACATTCTTCTTTCTTTTCATCACCCTTCAATTGTTGATGTAAAAGAAGTTGTGGTTGGGAGTAACCTTGATAGTATTTTTATGGTGATGGAATATATGGAGCACGATCTTAAGGGCCTCATGGAGTCAATGAAGCAGCCCTTTAGTCAAAGTGAGGTTAAATGCTTAATGCTCCAGTTATTGGAGGGTACCAAGTATCTCCATGATAATTGGGTTCTTCATCGAGATTTAAAGACATCAAATTTGCTTTTAAATAATCGGGGTGAGTTGAAGATCTGTGACTTTGGGCTGGCTCGTCAATACGGGAGTCCATTGAAACCATATACTCATTTGGTAGTTACTCTTTGGTACAGGTGAGCTGCAATTGCACATTCACTCCTTTTATTTATTTTTTATTTTTTTGTATATTCGGTCTCTTTAACTCTATTGTTTTCTTTGGATTTGTCATGTTTGGATGTTGAGTGAATTTATGTCTCTTGTTGGGGTAACCAGTTCCAATATGATTCTCAAAATTAATTATTTGAATGGAGGATCTTGTTGGTTAATCCTCAGGTAATTATTATGCGAGTATTGCTGACTTTTTGCCTTTGTGAAGATGTAGAATGATAAAGCAGCTTCTTCTTCCTTTTTTTTTTTTTGGTGTATGTGTTTGTGACCCTTTAGGATTGTCAAACTGAAATATGAGGATCATCTTTTCTGCTAGTTAGTTTAGGATTTGTTTTTGGTCCACTGTCTTTAGTATGCCTCATGTTTTACACTATCCTTGCCATGTTGTTGAAGTTTGCATCTCCCCTTCGTAGTTGAGTGTTTGATGTTTTCAATGAATTTGTGCAGGGCACCTGAACTTCTTTTGGGAGCTAAACAATATTCAACTGCAATTGACATGTGGTCTCTAGGTTGTATCATGGCTGAACTGTTGTCAAAGGAACCTCTTTTCAATGGGAAAACAGAATTTGATCAACTTGATAAGGTAATTAGAATATTAGATTCTTGGTCTAAGAAATAGGTGACATTATATTAGGTAAACCTGTTTAGTTAATTTCAATTTGTCCTATACTATTTGAACTTCAGCCATCTGGTGGAGTGCTGCCATCTTTCTAGGGAATTCAACATCTTTATTACTGATATACATGTCATTTTGTTCTTTTTTCTTGATTGTAGATTTTCCGAACTCTTGGTACACCAAATGAGACAATCTGGCCTGGGTTCTCCAAGTTGCCTGGTGTCAAGGTCAACTTTGTTAAGCATCAGTAAGTATCAATTTGTCATAGATTTACTCTTCCAGTTAACCATAACATCAGTTGTTCTTATTTTTGCCGCTGTTTTCCCAGGCTTCCAGCTGGGTGATTCTGGTCTGGCTATCTGGCCTCCATTGGTGACACTTTCTGTTTCGAATTCATTTCTTGTTTGTACTAAACAGCTGACCTGTTCCTTTCAGGTATAACCTACTGCGTAAGAAATTCCCAGCAACATCTTTCACTGGATCGCCAGTTCTTTCTGATTCTGGATTTGATTTGTTGAACAAACTTCTAACCTATGACCCTGAGAAGGTAGATAACACATTTTCTACGTAAATTCTTTTTAGATTAGCAGATTGTTATGGTGACTTAATAAAAGCCCATGACATTTTCTTGTAGCGAATTACTGCTGAAGATGCTCTTAACCATGAGTGGTTTCGTGAAGTTCCTCTTCCCAAGTCTAAAGATTTTATGCCTACTTTTCCTGCTCAGCATGCTCAAGACAGGTATTTTATAGATAGGAATCACCTAGAAGTATTTATATTTAACACATATTTAATTATATTCATGTAAGTTCTTTAAATGCTTAAATAGGCGCCTGCGAAGAATATTGAAGAGTCCAGATCCATTAGAAGAGCAGCGCAGAAAGGAGTTGCAACAAGGGGAATTAGGGACTGGCGGTTTGTTTGGCTAAGAGACCTTGTCTATTGTTGTCTATGCTTTAGTTTCAACATTACTGACGCAGGATGAAGTTGAGGTGAGAGATATCCATTGAAAGGAAGTTGCGAACATTGTTTCTCAGACGATCATTCATACTTTTTTTAGCAGGCACCTATGGTGATTTGGGTGGAGAAATTATTTGCCTCCTGCCACCCAGCTATCTTGCAGGTTAACTTTGTTCTCCAGCTTTCATCAACATATAGAAATGCGTCTGTGACACTGATTGCATTGCAAGGTGTGGCATAATGGCCTTTCATCTTAAAATATCAGATTCAGCTGAAACTTTTGTATGTAACATATTTTCATTGGTACATTGTAAACAATTCTATTAAATTTGGTTTTGAAGTTTAGAACAGTATGGATTTACTCTCTACTATCAGTATGTCTATTTTTTTTTTAATATTCACATTGTGTTTGCAAGAGACGGTTGGTGTGAAGTGGAGGAGACGTTCTTAGCTTTTCATTGATGAAGAAATAGACAGTAACCATAGTACCTCAAAGGTAATTTATCATTTGATATATATGTGGAATATCATCCCAGATCAGGATTACTGTTTTCATTCCTGGTGAACTGTTGATAATTGGAAATTACCCTTTGTTTTCAGAATTAATATAAACCCACATAGGTTTGGTATAATATGCATCTTAGTCCCTTTTTCTGAAATCTTAGTTTTCTTTTAGTATTTACATGAAGGGGCCAAAGACAGTGATGTTATCTTGTGTACAGAAGGACTAATGTATTAAATTTTACTTTAGTCGAAGATTGAGTGTTGGATTCTTAATAAGGACGGACCAAAGTGTGTATAGTAGGCCAAACTTGTATGTTATTTATATCTTAAATGTTTATGGGATAAACTTGAAAAGAGAAGGGCTAGTGTCATTAATATGATTTGAAGATTATATAGCAGCTTTTACTTTATTTTATAAACCCTCCTTCGCTAATTGTGTTGGAATTTTCAGTTGCAATGCTGAATCCCTTATTTTTTCTTGGCTTGGTTGGAATAATTTTAGTTCTTATGACTGCATCATTGACCAAGGGATAATGACTTTGAAAATGTTGATATATGTTTGCCTAGGCATGGTTTGGAAGGCTTCTAGTCACAAGTATGAGTTGCTCTCCTAACACGAACTATTTCATGGCTCCTGAGTTCTTTTCTTTAGGTGGGGGGAAAGCATGATTACCAAAAAAAAAAGGATTAGGTGATATAGGTCATTTGGTTTTCGATGGATTGTGTGCACATTCATGTCTTTCTAGGAGACATTGAAGGACTGCACTGGTTGGAAGATAAGATCAAATTGTGATAGAATTTACTATGTGGTGAATTATAAGTCATGGTTTTATTATGTTCAGTTGTATGCTTGTCCTTTTCACTGTTGTGACTTCCATTTTGATTTGGTTGCTTCAGTGACTTGTTAGGAGAAATTAAATCCCTCAAGAGTATTGACGCATAACATTCTTAACAACAACATTATTTAGCGTTTCCTTTTTTTTTTTTTTTTCCCTTCTGTTTTTCTTTATTGATATGTCACAACATTGAAGCTTTAACCACCCAGAACCTTCTTATGACGTTGTCTGTGGATGTCACTGCAGTATCAAAGCAAGCAGGTTCAGGAGGTTACCTGCATACTGGATTTTATAGAACTTTCAATTAGTTGTCTTCAGGCTCACTGGAGGTACTATACAAACCTTGGTTTGTCCTTATGTGTCATATTTATTTGATTGATTTTTTCATACTTAAGTTTTTCTGCTGGCCGTTCTTGAGCTTGAGCTTTTGCATATGGTGCTGTGGTGTGGGTGTGCATTGGTAACTTTGAAAATTCATGCCGTACTTTTATTTTTTATTAGCACACATTTTAATTGGAGAATTCTTAGAATTGAAACAGTTGAAGATTTTTTGGTTGTGCCACCTTTTAAAGTTGTTAGAACTTAGAAGTAAGGCCTTTTCTTGTATACCTGTTCTTTTATAGTTCTCATGTTCTATTGTTTGCTCTTCATGGTTTGGGGGGGTGGATCATGGGGATTTTGGTATATTAGCAATGGTTGAAGTGCTTCTTTTATTAGGTTTTGTATGTGGGACATATCCCACGTGCTTCAGTTTTGTAATAGTTCGATATCTATTAGGTTCTTCAGAACTTAATTTTTTAATCATCTCTAGAAATGGACTCCTAGTTTTATGAATACACAGATTTAAATTGGCAGAACCAGCTTTTGTGGTGAGGCAGTGTGAACAAGGCTATTAAAGGCATCTTATGTTTAATAAGTATTTTTCATCTTATGTTTAATAAGTATTTTTTGTGATATCATTTTTAATCTGTGAGTAGAATATCTGATGCCTTCAAGCAATTAATAAAAATAAATCGAAGTCTAAATGGAGTTGATGAATGTCAGATGAAAACAAATGATTGTGTAAATTTTTGTGCTATTGTCTTTGAAGAGGTGCCTTAGATTTGGAATGTAGTAATAAATTAATAGGTCAATAAGAAATCTACAAGTAGCTGAATTAAGCAGAATTTGTCAAGCCTGCTCCAAAAAAAGTGAATATTCTCTGAAAATAAATATCGCTTCATTCTTGGAAATTGGTTAACAAATTTAAAGCTGGAAGATATTGGATGTAACATTATAATTTGCTTTCTCTCAACCTGTTGAAAAATACATGTGCCATTTTTCCCTGGAGGAAGCTGATGCTATAATTTTATAAGACCAAATCCACCCTAAATTTTGAGCAGTTTGGATGTAATTATATATTTGGTCATGTGGTATCTGTTCTCAAGAATTACAACCATTCAAGCCCCAAATCGTTTATATTCTTGATGATGGTTGAGATGATTTTTATAATTTTAGTGACTCATGCTTTGTAATTGGCATTTATTTGATCTTTGTTTGATGATGAAAATATGCCAGCAAAATGCCTCGAGTGTTTGAAGTGTTTCAGGAAGTTGAGTTATACAGTTTATTTAATGTTAATCTGAAGTGTAGTCAGATTTGTTGTGGAGAAAATTACTATTTGAGTCCTCAGTTCCCTGCAAAGGATGTCATTGTTTCTAAATTTTCTTGCAAGTGATTGCCAGAAGAGCTCTTTTTAGATTTTCAATAATGTCGTTTGAATAGTTTCCATAGTATGCATTATGGTATTTACCCTTTCAACCCAGTTATTCTGTTCCTATTTTTGCAGTATCTTTATTTGTAGTTACCATTCTGAGTGAAGGGATTTGCAGTTAAGCTATTTCTGTTTAATACGGATATGAGCTTGGTGCCTTTTGTCCATGTCGAGTAGTATAATGTCTTACCGGCTGCCGATTTTTTTCATATTAGGAAATGATCTTCGGAAGAAAATAAAAATTCTCGTTTAAAATGTTTATCATTTGTTTGGGGCCAGCATTTTAATTTTTTTTCCTTTTATTTTTATTTTTATTTTTTATATACGATTGTTAAATGTTTATTTAATTCCTGCAGTTCTTTTAAGACGGCAATTGAGACCAATTACCGTATATTCGTTTTTATATGATTGTATTGTCTGTCAGAAAGGGTTACTTGGCAATTTCTTCAACCATAATCTAGGTTGTCAATTTTTTTTTATTCTACGAGTTGCCCGCGTATATAAATATTCCATTTGTACGTAGTTTGGTGGGTTGTCTTTGTGTCTTAAGGGTTGCGTTTATGGGCGATTCTTACTATTGTTCTTTACTAGTTTTAACCCAACAAATCACATGAATTATGGCGGAAACTCCTTTGTTATGGTATGATTAATTTTCATATTGACTAAGAGTTCATGGAATAGTAAAAGAAATAAATAGAATTGCTATTCCATAATTTTGCTCTTTATTAAATTTATATTTTGCAAGTTTGAAAAATATTTATTATATATTTAGAACTACACTTAAAATTGGTAATTATAAATTTGTTATTTCATAAAATAATTACTCTACAATTAAATTTGAACCAAAATGTGGAATCTTTTCGACTTTCGTTCAATTGTGTTATTTCATAAACCAATTGATCTGTTCTCTAGTGCTTTAATGGTTTAATGATTGATATGATAATGATATCCTAATTGACTACGTTAGAAAGTACACAATTCCACAGTAAAAAGCCTGAAGTAGTACTCTTAAAACTAATGAGTTTTGATTAATACGATTGTTCAGTAATCCACTCTTAGAACTAACAATGTTTTTAAATTCAATGAAAATGAAGTCATTGACAATGTTGTGCCTCCTTTTTCAAAATTTAGAGAATCTAGTTTAGATGAATTTTATTTTGCTAATTATCATGAATATTTCATTTGGTAGTTATATGCACTGACGAGTGACCAACAATTCCAATTCTGAGTGGAATCCGTCACTGTTCACCTATTCTCGATTTCTTCTTTTGAAAAAAAATTTATGAATTCAGAAGCTGAATTAATAATGTAAGTCAAGTTAATACATCTGAATGCTAATGTGGTGGTGGTCATAGTGGCCGTATTCTAGCTGCTGCTGGTTTAAGTTCTCAAGGGCATTGGTCATTTTGGCCAGGTCCCCCATAATAGAACTCAGGATCTTCAATATAGTCTCCAACATAATATGCTCCATAGCAATAGTACTCATCTGTGTAAGGGTAAACAAACTCTGGAGACCTAAATACATGATTTTGACGAATTCTTATTCTCCTCACACTCCCTGAATACCCAAATGCACCATCAGGGAAATGTCCATTACCCATGTTTGTCCTTGTATGTGGGGGTTCCCCTAACTTTAAGCTGTAAACTTCACCTCCCCACTCAGCTCCTTGTGCATTGCCCTGTAACAAACTAAATAAGGTTGGTGGCCAGTAACCCAAGTTTATTCTCTCTCCATATTGCACCCACCAGTTGTTTGTGGCCGG
Source organism: Vernicia montana (assembly GCA_949750685.1). NCBI lineage: Eukaryota > Viridiplantae > Streptophyta > Magnoliopsida > Malpighiales > Euphorbiaceae > Vernicia > Vernicia montana. The sequence goes on along the minus strand of CATKHJ010688853.1, from coordinate 2,002 downwards.
ATCCTGAAGTCAAACACAAATGAAATCATGGAAAGATATTATAAGATGCATTCGTTAAAGCTTGAGATTTCTCTCAGGTTGTTACCTTAAATATGTAAAGAGTAACTTGATATGGGAGCCCGAAAGGAACTGACACAGGATAAATTGCAGCACCAAGAGCAACTTCAGTACTGGTTTGAACAAAACCAGGGCAAGTTAGATCAAAACAACCTGTTGTCTTTGATGCATCAGCCTAATTCCAAACAACAACAACAAAAGTTAGCAAATTAATTTGTCCAAGTTAGCTTTTTTAATGCATATTTCAACAAGAACATTTCTCATAATCATGGCTTTAGCTTACAGTCCAATATACAAATAATCGAGTTTGTTTGTCCCCATACACACTTGGATTCACCTGAGAAATTTAACAGAACTTTGAATTTAAACCAAAAAAAAAAAAAAAAAAAAAAACTGTGTACTTGACATTTTATAACTTCATTAATGTGTTAGTCCTTACTGCCCATCCAAATTCCAAGCTTTCAAAACTGTCCCAAGGGCCACTTTTCAGGCAAACTTGAGAAGTACTATACTCATCATCAGATTCAACAAAAGGATTCCAAACTCTGATATCTCCTTTAACCCCTGAATAACTGAAACCTTCTGTGAACAATATTGCCACCTAATTCAGATAATAGAAAATTAGGTACTAGAAATGGAACACACAATCATTTCCAAGATTGTCAGGTTCTGAATTTGAATTTCAGGCCAAGCCTAATTAACAGAAAAGAGAACTGCAAAAAGAAAAGGAACAAGTGAGGTATATTACTGAGCGATTCGTCTGTCTGAAGTTTGGGGTTTGTTTGTTAAGCTGCTGCCTAGTGGGAGGCAAAAGACTAGGATTCTTCCTTCCATAGTCTTCAATTGAATTTGTTTTAAGCAGTTCTTTTTCCTGAAATCTTCGGATAGGAATTGTTCCTTTAGGACAGTTTCCACTTTTCTGCCATAGTTGTGATGTCACAGTCATAGGTGAATCTCTATTCTTTGTCTTCCATTTATTTGTTCTTCTTCTTCTTCTTGCTTTTGCTGTTCCTGTCTCCATTATTGGATCATAACTGGGTTCCATCTGAAAACAAAACCAACATTTATAATTGAAATACAGATAAGAATAGGAGATGAAAAAAAAAAATTAAGACCTGGATGGTGTGATTCCTCAGAGCAGGATGATCAAAAGCTGGCTGTTTATAGATATCAATACAGTCAATAATGTCACCATCTTCACTCTAAAAGCACAAATATTATTTGTCAGTAAGTTTCAAGAAGTTAAAAAAAAAAACTAAGGCCGAGACCCATTAACCAAGAGGTTCCAGATTTGAACCCCGCCTTTGTAAACAGGTTTCGGGTTTATTTTCTGTTGGACATTTTTCAAAATGTCACTTATCCCACATTGTTTTTAAATGGAATTTTTAAAGGCTTTATATTGCCTTTTACTTATTTTAGTATCAAATGGCCTAACAAGAGTTATGCTACTATGCATTGCGCGCCCGGCGTATATGGCCTATTTTAGGCGCCTTTTATAGGCGCACTCTGATTGGGTTGTAATATTTGATTAACATTTGTATTTGTATTGATATCTGCTTGTATATAATATCTCTTGTAAAAGAAAAACTATATATATATATATATTGCAAGCAAACGAACAAAATTTAGCAGAAAATCTGACCTGAATGCTTATTACTGCAAGGCTTTTGAGACGGTCTATTCTCTTTCTAGCATCCAAAATCTTCTTTTCAGAGGTCAAATTGCCCTCCAAAACTCCAAAACCATAAAAAATAATTCCCAATAGAGTTACCATTCCTTCAAGTGAAAACACAAGAGAAGAAGATTTTTTTACCATTTTTGGTTAATTCCAACAAATTCCTTACCCTAATCAATAGTAAATCTAGACAAATGATTCAGAAAATCCCTTAAAAATGATGAATAATGCAATTTAATGTGATGTAATCATCAATTTATAATCACATTA
>CATKHJ010688793.1:0-10313 GCA_949750685.1 Vernicia montana | reverse complement strand
TGTTATTGATTCTTATATTACCTTAAGAAATTATCTTCAAAATAAATTGTAGACTATGGTAAACAAAATACCATAAAATATTGTTTTAGTACATGACCAAACCATGTATATTAAGTGGTCACATTGCCCCAAAACATAGGCTGAAGGTTTTCAAAACAATAGATGAAAGAATTTGTATGCATCTTGAATTTCCACCATTACCACCAAAGATAAAATATAATGTAATTTTTACATTATCCTATTAAAATTACAGAAAATATGATAATCTTTTGTATCATTTTGTAAACAACAGGTAATAAAATTCTTGAACAATTTATAAGAAAGTGTATAAATTTGAATAAAAATTTGCAAGTGATAGCAAATTACAAAAAATGACGGTCTTTTACAAAATTATATAAATTTTTACAATAAAAATTGCAATATGTAGGATTATTTTGTAATTGAGGTGCTTTTATAGAAAACATCTCTATTTTATAAAATTCTCAGCAAAGTTACAGAAAATATAATATTGTTTTATATCATTTTGTAAAAAACAAACTTTTACAAAATAAGGACAAATATTACAAAATTCTTGAAGAATTTACAAGAAAGTCAATAAATTTGAGTAAAAATTTGTAAGTGAAAGTGATTTTACACATTACAGCGTTCTTTAACAAAATTATCCATATTTTTATAAAAAAAATGGCAATATTTCATATTATTTTGTAATTGACATGCTTTTATAGAAAACACTTTTATTTTACTTAATTCACTCAAAAATTACAAAAAATAAGGTAGTCTTTTGTAAATTGAAAGTTGTTATAAAAAATGATTTCATTTTAAAAAATTCTCTATAAACTTTTTTTTTTTTTAAAAAAAAAAGGTGATCATGCATATTATTTTGTAAATTAAAGATTTTTACAAAATCTGATTTTGTTTTACAAAATTCTTCATAAATTTACAAAAATAAAAGTAACCTTAAATATTATTTTATAACTTCTCTTAAAAAAAATACCTTATTTTATAAAATTTTAAAGTTTTTAAAAAAAGATTTTTTACAAAATTCTCCATATACTTACAAAATAAAAGTGATTTTATTAATTATTTTATAACTTGAAGGTTTTTATAAAAAACAATGATTTTTTTTACAAAATTCTCTATAAACTTACAAAATAAAAGTGATTTTACTCGTTATTTTATAATTTAAATTTTTTTACAAAAGTGACAATATTTCTAATTATTTTGTGATTTATATGCTTTTATAGAAAAAATCTCTATTTTTCAAAATTCTTTGAAAAGTTACAAAAAATATGATAGTATTTTGTAAACAATAAATTTTTACAAAATAAGAACCGCTGTTATAAAATTCCTCAGTAATTTACAAGAAAGTGTTTAAAAATGTGTAAAATTTAGTAAGTGAGAAAAACTTACAAAAAATTACTTTTTTTACAAAATTATCCAAATTTTTACACAAAAATGACAATATTTCTGATTATTTTGTAATGGTAAATTATAAATATCAATAATAAGTCACATGTCAAATTACATGAATTCACCAACTTTAATTTTTTTCCAATAAATTTATGTATATTTTAAAATTAAAAAAAAATATCGAAGAAATTAATATAGTTAAAAACTCTTATACAAAATAAAAATTTAATTCTTTATATTATTTTTAATTATTTTTTCCTATTGATAAAAAAAAAAAAGAAAAAACCTAAACAAATACATTTGTCAAGCCATTATTAACATTAAAAAAACCCAAGTAAAACTTACGTCAAGTAATGGTAGAAGTGATATGCTTGCAAGCTGTCAAGCAACACAAATTAGTAGAATCTGATATGGACAAATTCCCAAAATCCAAATAGCATAAAGAAATGTGAAAAATATCATGAAATTCTAAAGTGGAGTTTCTGAGAAAGTGTTGGGCCAAATAGTCAAAAAGCTTATGTCTCACGCAGGCATCTTTTGCTGACTTCACATTTCTTCAAACTCTTTGATTTTACAATTTTAGTCCCTTACTTTTTCAATATTTTATAAATATCCCTTATCCTTCTTTCAATTTAATTGTTGTCCTTCTTCCTCATAGTTTCAAATTTTCTAAAATTCTTTTTGATGTGATCAATTCTAAATTCAGAACTCATTGAAATCAGAGTGAAAAATGACTATACTAATATTTTGTAATGTAATTGAGAAAATTTGCTTTTCTATTTTAAGAAAATAATTCTTCAAGTTATTCCCTTTCTAGTAATAAGGCTTAAATACTATCTTTTAAATATTAATTAAGCTTTTAGTTGTTAAACTTAATTATATATTATTGAATTTCAATAGGTTCATTGGAATTTTGATTAAAAATTGTGTTGGTAAAATCACTCAATGTGGATTTTGTCTCCATTTATAATGTTATTTTTATTAATATTAAACTTATTTTGGTGTGCCGACTAGATTAAAAATAAGTGTATTTTTAATTATATAATTAGACAACTGTACTTTAAAATCTATAAGGGTGATGCTATTTACAATCCAGCCTTTGTTATTTTTATTTCACATTTAATTATTCTTTAACTAAATTGATCAATATTTTAATATGATAATATATTTATGTCATTAGGTTAATACAATATAATAGGCCAATGGTCGAGTATTTATCTTATAGTATTGGAGGTTAGTAGTTTAAATTCGACAGTCCTCTTTCCCTTTAATAAATTTCTAATTGATCAAAAAAAATTTTTAAAAAATATGGTACACAAATAATAACTGATATAAAATCAATCAGATATGATTTAATTGATATTTTCATTTTCTTTAAAAATATGAAAAATAGGAAGTTTCAAATTTAAGTTTACCAAACTAAACAATTAAAAGTAATTGTCATATAAAAACAATTAATGCTTTGATATTAAATTTTTTTTTCTCCTAATCTATTTAATTAGAGATTATAATTTTGAAGATAATTTTAGTATCATTAAATTAAAGTTAATTAATTTCAATTTAAATTATATATGATTCTTTGTTTCCTTTGTATTAGCGTGTACGTACAATGTATAGCGTACAAATTCATTGAATCATAAATTAAAAAAAAAAAAAATATTAAGGCAGCAAAATGAGAAAACTTATGGTCCAATAAGCAATACCCAAAAGTATAGAAAAGAAAAGAAAATAATGTAAAAGTAAGGGTTAGGTAGGGATTGATTGATATAAATAGAGCTAAACCAAAGAGTGTTGAGTGCATAAGCTTTTGCTGAAGAGAAACAAGACATGTTCATGAGAAGAGGGAGAGGGAGATCGTGAGCTACTGGAAATTGTTGGAATGGGCGGTTTGGGAAAGAAATTTTATATTAATTATTAATAATATTATTAGATATATTTATATTTTAATTAATTTTTTCTTTCCCAATGTCGCCCATTCCGATTATTTCCAGAAGGTCCTCCCTTTCCCTTCTTGTCTTCTTTCACTACAAGTCTACAACTATCAAATTAGTGAAGAATTAATTCAAGTATATACATCCTGCTCTTTATCTTTTTTATTTTCTTTTTGTTATTTTCTTTTATTGAATTATTAATTATCGTACCAAAAAAATTAACAATCCAATTCATTTGTTGCTGTTATTGTTTTCAGGTCATTAATATTTGGATTAAGTACTTTTTTTTATTTTTTTTTTGAGAATATATATATATATATATATATATATATATATTCTTGGCTATTAGAAGACTTATTTAGTTATGGATGATAATTTTCATTTAATTAAGAAGACAAGTTTGATGCCTTATAAGTGATAAAGCATTGAAGTGCACTGATAGACAAGATTCTTTATTACAGTGTTTGGAACCAATAATTTAAAATCTATTTAATTTTCAAATAAATTTTATCACAATTTCATTCCAAAAGAATCATTCTTATTTATATTATTTATTCTTATTTTTTATTATACGATATATTAGTTTATTATTAAATTTGTAAATAAATTTTAATATTTAAATTGAATATAGATTTATTCTAAATACATAATTTTACAATTTAATTTATATATATATTTTTTGGTTTATTAGAGGCCGAATAGACAAAAATAACATTACAGGCTACACAATATGGGATAATTCTCCCTTTTAATATCTTTCATCAAATTGATGATAACTTTTGTGGTTAAGAAGATTTAAATCCGAAACCTCTACCTTATCATAGAGGTTGAAAAAATCAACTAGACTATACAATTTAATTTATACTTAAAATTTATGAATTTATATATATATATATATATATTTTTATCATTGATGAGAATGGTTTTAATATCGGTGAGAATTGAATCACATTCACTCTTTAAAAGATCTCACTTTATTATTAATTTGTATTATTATTAAGTTTAGAGTTTATTTTCAAATTATATCAAATTGATAGAAGTTAATTTCAGTACAGTTAATTTAACAAAATTAAAAATTATTTTTTATTTATATCATATATCTTTTATGTGTGATTTTATAAAATAATTTTTTTAAAAGTTTTATGAAATTTATTTGTATCAAATAAAGTTTTACAATTTTTTAATGTATAGAAAAAAAAAAATCTGGCTCAAATTATCCCTTTTCTTTTAAGACTCTTCAAGGCCTTGATTAGAGAGCAAGAAAAGGGGTCCAAAATCTCAAGGTTTGAGGAATAAGTTTCAAGACATGAGCTTTTAGCCATAGATATTCAACCCAGCTCAGCCCGACGGGTCATCAATTCGATAATCTGGTGAACCAAATACTAAATTGGATTGGATTTATAATTAGACCGAATAGAATATTAATCCATAAAAAATAAAGACTCAGTGGTTGAATTGTTAACCTAATTTATAGACTGGGTGATTGAATCATTGACCCTAAACTCTATAATATATATATATATATATATATATATATATATTATGTTTGTAAATTGAAATTATTAGGTGTTTAATTATTTATTGATATTTTGGAAATTATATTAATTAGAACTCAAAACTATATCTAGTTTATTAATTTTTAATTTTTGGTTGAAAATTTAAATATTTATAAATCTTTTAATTTTTTATATTTATTTTGTTATATAAAATTATAAATTTAATTAATTATATTGATAATCTATCCGATGATTAAACCACCGATCGAGTTACCAGCTTATAGTCCGAGTTGACGTGAGAGCCGGATTTAATAACACTGCTTTTAGCTATTGTATAGTAGCATAGCTTAATCTAAAGTTGTAGAGCTTGTTTAGTTAACTATTACATATGTTTTTTTTTTTTTTTTTTGCCAAATAACTATTACATATGGTTGATAGATGGCAATCTATAGCTGTTAATTGTTAAATAAAATTTCAGTAATATTGGTAATGTTGAGTTGTAAAATGATCATTTTAATATGTTGTAAAATAATTAAAAATATAAATTGATATCTTAGTCTAATGATAAAGTGAGACTATTTTATAAATGAACACTAAAGTTTGAATCTCACCGATAAAATTAATACTAAAAAATAATTATATATATATATATATCATTTTAATATGTTATATAATAATAATATCAATTCAAAATTGTAATAATTTTTACATATTTGTAACTTTTTAATGTGAATATACTAATTATTTTAAATATTGAATATTATTTATTATTTTTTAAAGAATCATAAATAAAATGATCACATAAAAATTAATTTGAGTATATCTTGTTATTAATAATAATAATTTTCTTTAGAGGTAAGATATACATGCATATATAGCATTGGAAGAATGTGGGACTCCAAGCTAAATTTATTGCTCAATTGAGAGTTGCATTACAACTAATATTTACTAAAGTTATGCATGCGAATGCAATGTAATATATATAAAGTTAAATTAGTTGAGTAAGAAGAATTTTTTTTTTTTTTTTGAAATTCAAAATTGTTGCGCGTCTAAACATAATCTAATGAAAAGTACATATATAATTTGGACAATAAATTCAAATTCAATTCACCTTCTCCAATGTTTAAAAAAAAAAAAAAAATCACAGTTGTTGAAATGTTTAGAAAGCTAACAATTACTATTGTTTTTTAATTTATCAAACAAATTCATGATGTTGTTGAAAGCAAAAAACCTATCAAACTAGCTTCGAATGGCTAAATCGAATATCGATCAGTACTCCTTTTTATATAAAAAAAAAAAATACCTATCAGTACCTTGTAGTATTTCTACTTTATCCTATGATTATCATGTATAGAAAAAGAAAAAGAAAAAAATTATAAAACTCGTTTTACAAATCTATTCTTAATTACCGGTAAGCTCTAAATTAATAGTATGTATCAAGAGCAATAGCAATCAAAATGAAACATAATAATTTGAAATTAGCATGAAATATATATACTTGGAAACATATACCTGTTGAACTTGTCTGGATGCCATAAAGAAAAATATTTAGGAAATTTATATCCACATTCACATAACACATTCATATAAAAATATATATATATATATAACATGATAGGTAAGCAAAAATGATAACATGTCAGCAAGAAAAATTATAGTGTGCATAGAATATATTAAAATATAATAATATTTTACACTTATAAAAAATATAAAATCAACTTTTTTTTTTTTTTTTTTTTTTGAAACAAATATGCTAAACTTCATTCAACTAGCAGATCCAACTGCAAATTATTACAAATAAAAGGAGGGACAAACCTCCATAATCCTACACCAGCCAAGGAATCTGTTGCTCTAGCCAACACATGGGCAACAAGATTCGCTGATCTCCCAACAAATAAACAAGCCACATTTGGCAACTCGTTGAGCAAAGCCTTACAGTCATTAACAATAACACCAAAATAAGACGTATCCAGCACAGTTCATCGTACAACCTTAACCACTCCTAGAGAATCTAACTCGAGTATAACAGGAACATTTTCAAAATCCCTTTTAATCCAGCTCAAAGCTTCACGAAAGCTCATTGACTCAGCTATATCAGCAGCCAAAGGACCTTGCAGCAAACCATTTGACGCAGCCACAAAACAACCTGCAGCATCATGAATCACACAACCAAAACCAATCTTGCCTGTCTGATTAAATACTGCTGCATCTACATTACATTTCAACCATCCTTGCGCAGGTTTTTGCCACTTGATGGCCCCATCATTTGCATTAAACTTCCAATCAGCCAGGTCCATCGTTTGAGCTGAATACCATTGCAGCAGGTTTGAGCTAACAGAATTTAGGACTTTTCCAGTTGACTTGCTCCGCAGCCTCCGCTGGTTCCACAGAACATCATTACGATTTCTCCATAATCCCCACAAGATCATAACAGCCATGGTTCTATTCTCTAACGAAGACTGAGCCCACATTATCACTAAAACATGTAGCACTGCTGTTAACATGATTCACCGCAGATATGTTGATTCTATATTTATGGTAGTAAGGGCGCAGTGCACTTGGTGTATTAAATAATTTTTGCGCAACCGAATATCAGCCTGTTTAATCAACCTAGAATTAATTAGCATGATTCCAATTAAATAATTCAAAACAAATATTGTAAATTGGAAGAACCGAAGCAATATCATAGTTACCTGATAGTTTTACCAGTACGGATACTTGGTACGCTCCTTGGCTATATACACGATACTTTAAAGGTAAACTAAGTTAGTTCGCTTTTTTAAAATGTAGTGCGGTTACGATTATATATTTAGATCATTTAATAAAAATTAATAATTTTCCTTACAAGTGTTAATTTTAAACCATTAGGGATTAAAATAGTAATTATAATGAATGTTAAGGATATTGTAGTAATTTAATATTGATTTTTAAATTTTAATAATTTATTAGTATTTGGCCTTAAATGAGTTTCAGTTATTGGATTATGGTGGTCTTCTTTAATGTTTGCTAGCCCATGGGTAACAATTAGTTATGTTAACAATTATCTGGGCCTTTAATAGTTAATAATTAGCCTAATAGTTAACTATTAGCCTAAATGGGCTTCAGTTATTGCTGAACCCATTAACTCACATTAAGTAGCCGCTCTTGTATTCATACGTATTTTTATAGAATCAGAAAATTGAAGAATAATACAAAAGAAACCTAGCTAGCTCGCCTCTCTCTCTTTCAACGTTGTTTCATCTTGTTCTACTTCCTCTGCTCTTTCAAAAAAAAATTATGCACAATGACTCTATTTTCAAAGTCCAAACGTAAACTCCATATCATTTACCAATATAAACTCCATAACATAACATATCCCTATTTTTAGAGATTTAGATTGCGTATCGAGATTATTTCAAGCGCAAAAGAACTGCGATTCGGATCTTGAATACCAGATCGTGGTACGAGGGGGGAAAGAGCAAATTAAGTAACTATGAGCAATATCTTTATTATAAAGAAGACCTCGACTAATTGTAAATGTTCTTTTGGCCAAAAGCTTAATTCCCCTTCGTATTCTAACCTCAAGTGCAATTTCATTCTCATAAAAAAAATTGTCTCAATTATACTTTTGTATTTCAAAATTTGGATCATTCAAATCCAATTGTTAACAGCCCATAATGAACTGTCTGTGACAAGAAAAAGTTGTATTTTTTTAATAATTTGGTCCACTATATATATATATATATATATATATATATATATTTTCTTTTTTGGGAACATGAAGAGATGTTTTATTAATGCAAATCAGACCTCAATACATCATCCACAAAAGGAGGGTTAAAACTGTAATACTCTAAGTATTTGTTAACTCAATGTCATTAAATGTGCTTAATTATAATATACGTGTCTTAATTCATAAAATTTATAAAATAATATAATTAAATCCTTGGTTTGAGTTTTGAAGTGTAGAATTTCATTTTAGACTAATATAAGTAAATTAAGGTGTAAAAATAAGTTCTAGAAATGGGAATTAATTAAAATTTTTAGAAATTAGTTGAAATAAGTAGACTAATAATAGGAAAACATTAAGATTTAATAAATTAAATATTAATTAATTAGTAAAAGAAATGTTAAAATATATAAATTAATTAAATTATATATATGGTGGATATTTTATAAAAATTATTAAAAGCTATATAAAATATATGATCTAAAAAAAATAATAAAAGAAAAATGGTAACAATAAAAGTTAAAACTTTGGTGAGCAGTTAATGGATTTTTTTTTCCTTTCCAATTAAATAATAATAATAATATATTATGATGGAATATAGTAGAGAAGTCTAAAGACAAAGAGTCTCTAGATTGTTTCGGTGGGGATTACTAAAATAATAATAAATTAGCCCAAATATATATAAAGAAAACAAGCAAACAAATAAGAAAATAAAGCAACAGAAAAGTAAAGGAGAAACCAACAAAAAAAAAAAAAGAAAGAACGGAGGGGAGGGAGGAGTTGCTGAGCCACAATAACCACCACATCACCACCTCTAATCACCACTTTGACTCAATCTTACCTGTCCCACCGCCGGAGATGAACTCAAATACTCTGATTTCTCCATTCATGTTCTGGTTATCTTACCTTCGTCAAAAACCTATCCCCATCATGAAATTCAATTAAGGTTTCGGGAATGGTAGATTCAAGAAAGAATTGAGCTATTTGAATGGTTCCTCAACTCATGTAGATTTCATTAATTCTACTATTTCAGAAATTTCAGTTCAAATCAATTTACGGGTAAGTTAAAAGGTTCACTGAAATTCAATTTTATAAATGTTAAATTTCTATATGTTGGTCACTAAAATGAAACAAACAAAAATAAAATAATTATATCAGGCGAATATATCCTTTATTCCTGGGTTAGTATTTAAGAAAGTTTATGCTTTGGGTTTAAAGAATGTATTAGAATTGAAATAACCAAACTAAAATAATATGTAGTTTTAATAATTCATTGACAATCTAGGAAGTGAATTTGTATATATATAAATATAAAAAAAATCATATTGTGTGCTTGGGGTTTGATAATTGGGAACTATAGATAACTCTAAATTAATCTTTAAGACTAAGAGTGATGAAATTATATTATAAAGGAATTATGTACAATTTAAAAAGGAAAAATGGAAGTTGCGTTGATATTATTGTTAAAATTATGTATTTGTAGGTAAATAAAATATAATTAATATAGAAATACTTAAGATGTGTGATTGAAATGGATTTGAAGTTATGAAGAGGAAAAACCAAATTTAAAACATAAGAGAAAGAAGTAATCTTTTGTTAACAGTACGTGAACTTAAAATGTATAACGGGATTTTCTAACTTATAGAATATTAGGAGAATCTAATGAAGTGAATTTTTATAGATGTTAGTGATATTAGTGAAATGCTTACCAATGCAATGTCATTTTGATTTTTAAATGAGAATTTCTTAATTAAGGATTTATAATGA
>CATKHJ010688654.1:0-10570 GCA_949750685.1 Vernicia montana | reverse complement strand
ATCTTCAAATCCTGCAAGACAGCAAGTTAGAGGGTCCAGGCGATGTGCCTGGGGGACCACTCCGATGCTTAAGTTAGAAAAGTTGGAGATTATAAGCTTTTTATTACTGAGAAGTGTTTAGAATTGCGTTACCCGTTTAATGGAGAAAAGAGCTCTATTTTTAGTGGAGTGCCCAAGGTGCCGAATCCTTCTTGGAATTGGATTATTCCTTTTCAGTATTGTATATGGAGATGAATTGTAGTTTCATGATCGGATATGGACTGCTTGGGCGAACCTTTGATTCGCCTAGGGCGATCAATTTATATTTAGGATGTATCAATACGCAATTATTTTATATTATTTGTAAGTTATAAGGATATTTTAATATTTTTATTACTTACCATTTTATTAATTACTATTTCTCCTCCACTTCTTTCCCAAATAAAATAAAAGGGAAGTTAATATTTACAATATTTACCCTTCCCCTCTATTTCCTCTTTTTACTTTTCATTATCGTTCCATTAATTACTCTCATGTACTGTCCATCTAAACAGAGTGTTAGAGTATAAGAGGAGACTAGAGAGCCCAATGGCTGTTTAGTTGTGAAAAATAAGGCTAGTTTTTTAGAAAAATACTCCAATAAACTAGAAAATAGAATTTAGTGTTTAGTTGTAATATTTTCTATTTTAGAAAATTAGAAACTTATTCTCAGAATTTTCCAAATTATAACTATTGTCTAGAAAATACAAAAAACATATTTTCTAAATTTTCCTTTATTGATATTAAGGTGGAAAACACGGAGTTTTTCACTTTTTAACTTCAAATGATAATGATTTTGAATCCTTACAATGACATCCTCTCTAATTATTATTATTATTTACAGCAACTATGAGTATTTATATGTAATTACTCATAATTGGACATACAATTTTGCTCGTTTTTAACAATCTCTCTCTTCTTCTTTTTTTTTTTATTAATTTTCTTTAATTTTACTTTTAAATTTTAACTAAATTTCCTTTCATTAATTAAATAAATATTAAATGAATAATTTCTAAATTAAAATATTAATTTTATTGACTAATTTTTTTCAAATAAAAAATTATAATCAATCCTAACAAGATGCTATCATTAATGTTTTAATTATTTTAATCCACAACCTATTTATTATCATGTTAATTTTTGAAATGTTATACTAAATAGTTTTATATATACCATTTTCATGGTATTTTTTTTTAACTTTTAAATGTATACTTAAATTAAAAATATTTTTTGTTAAGTGATTAAATTATGAAATTACTAATTTCTATTTTAAAAAATAAATATTTTAATTTATAGTACTTACTTATAAATAGTCTAATAAAATAATTATAGTACGGATAGATGAAAATATAGGATAGTAAAATTATACAAAACAACTTGTTTTCTAATTTTCTATTTTTTATTTGGAAAATGAAAACTTAAAAAATTAAAAAATAGAGAAGAAAACTATAAAATAAAAATAAAAAATATTTTTCAAAACTAAACAAGACTTAATGCTTTATCAACTTAGGACTCTAATCTTTCCATGATTGGGGTTTCTTTAGTTTTTGTTTTCTCCGCAATCAGAAAATTTGAACAGAATTTGCCCAAATGGACGCTATAAAGGGGATTAGGACGGCAAAATTGGCTAGCAAGGATCGTCTTTGCAAATGCGGATGTGGCAGATATTGATAAGGTGACAAACGACATATCTCATTTGGCATAGAGTTTATGATGTGTCCGCGCTGAAAATACATCTCTTACCACGTGGTGCACACGTTGGTTTCTTGTATATACCTTACATGTTCCACAATTGCTGATGTGTTTTGCTTTGTGCTTAAATGACATATGATGATATGGCATATCTGTTGATGTGTCAATGTAACAATGTTACATGTTTCGTATGTGCTGATGTGGTTTTCAGCTTGCTTACATGGCAAATGATGATGTGTACTACAAATTAATTATGTGGCAAAATACTTATGTGGCTTATAATGACATGGCTAATGTGATGATGTGTCTACGAAGTAATGGCACACTTAATTTGCTTACATGACATGTAATGATGTGTACTCTAATGATTATATGGCAAAATATTAATGTGATCCACTTGTGACTGTGGCATAATTAATGATGTGTCCACGAAATATTAATACACATGATGTAGTAACTTTACATGGCATGTGAATGTTGTGACAAATCTGCTGATGAGACAGTGGTGCAATGTTACACATATCTTCATGTGCTGATTAGATGATAGTTTGCTTATGTGGTATATGATGATATATACCACAACTGATGATGTGGCTTGTGATGTCTGCTAAGAGATTGCTAATGTGGCATATCTATGTTGATGTGGCAAGCAACACGTGTAAAAATTTTACCTACATGTTATTAACTATGTGATGTTGATGTTGACGTGGCAGTGCTTGGTGTAAGTCGTGGGACAAGGGATGGACGTGGTGTCCTGGCTGGAGGTGCCAACATGGCCTGCAGGTGAAGTATTGCAGCAGAAATATGAGGGACTTTTTAGCAAAAGGAGAAGGTTCTGGAACAGTCCATAGCACTCTCCTTCCGGTGTCGTATTGACATATATAATGTTGCAAGAGAGAAACGAACCCATGTAGTTTCTTCCTTAACCCCTACTTCCTTTCATTTCTGTCCCTGTTTAGCAGCTCTCACGCTCCGACTCAAATCGGTGAAGGGGCAAACCAGTTGTCATGGCGATAATTTCAGATTATCAGGAGGACGAACACGAGACCAAGCCGGCCGCGTCATCGTCGTTTTCCTCAAAAACATTGTCGTTTAACGCGACGTTCGATCCGGCCAATCCGATAGGGATTGTGGAGACACTGTTCGATTTTCTGGTGAAAGAGACCGACTTTATGGCTAAAGACACAGCGGAGAAGGAGATCGTGGCGGCGGTGAAGGCGGCCAAGGATAAGATTAAGAGAAAGCAGGCGGAGGCGAGAGAAAGGGAAGCTGCTGCCAAGGGTAAGGAGAGCAAGAGGCTGAAGGAGGAATACAAGAAGGTTGAGGTCAAAAAGGAAGTTAAGACTGACGTCGAAGAAAAAGCGAAAGTTAAGGCCGAGGTCAAGGAGGAGCCAATGGATGTCGATAAGAAGGAGGGTAATGGCACCAGTGGTATGAATTGATTCTGACTTGTGTTCCTGTCATATATTTTTTTCTGTGTTGATAATCTTGATTTGTATGTTTAGAGAAATTGGCAGAGTAGAGGGTAAATTTCGATTCTTGATGTGGATTTAGTTTTTTTTTTTTTTTCTCGGGAATTGCGAGAATAATGAGATGTTTGCTCCATTTGCTTGATTATTCTTGGGTCTGAGAGAAATAACCTTCAGCATTTTAGAGGAGGGTGGCAAGTTTGGTTATGAGACTATGCTGCATTTTTGTTTTGGTTAATTTTGACTTGTAAATTATAGGCGTAGTGTAAGACAGAGGCTAAAAAAGAGAGGGTCCTCAATTGTTATTGCATCTTTGGGGAAAAAAGGACAAGTATTGTTATTTAACTTCCGAATTTCTGTATACAAAGTGTTAGTGGAAGGTATTAGTTAGGCCTGAAAGCTCCTAAAAAATGTAAAATTCTGGGAGTTAGGCAAGAAGGGGGAAATTCATTAGTGTTTGATGTGGATATATTTATATATGTGAAGAATAAGAAGCAGCCGTGGGCATCTTCTCCTTTCTCCCACGACTTTCTCAAGTATCAACTATTATTTGTTGTTTTGTTGTTGTCATGAGAGGGGTGAAGGAAACTTCAAATTGAGATCCTGGAATTTTTATGAAATTAGGAGAATAATTCACCTTTACTTGGTTTGATCCTTGTTCAGTGTGTGCCTCTCTAAGTTGAGATTCAACTTGTCATATGTTTGATATTTAGTATCTGTTTTTTCTTAGCAAGAACTAGAGTACATTGCAACTCTTTTCCTTGTAATCTGTACTAGATTTAATTCATTCATCCCACCATTTATATATCTGTTTATTGGTATAAGCAAAGTTGAGATTCTGGGAATTTGACAAGGTTTTTTTTTTTTTTTTTTTAAAATAAAAAATAAAAAGATATTTGTGTTTGCTGCTGTCAATATGTGGTTGTTTTTGTTGGTTACACAAGGATGAATTCTCAACTTGTGAAACTGTTTATAGTTTGAACTTGAAACTTTAAACAATGAAAGATGAAAACCTTATGAAATTATGGCAGTGTTCCATATTAAATCATTTTAGCCAATGAAAGAAAGTGTAAGATTTCTTTTGAAATTATAGGTGGTTTTATAGATTAGGCAAACGAATGACATGTTGCCTTGGTACACAGCTTCATGCTTACCCTTTAGATGTATAAAAATGTGCATTCCGCACTGCATTCACATTTAGTAAGAACTATAGTTCCATGGAACTTTCATTTGAGAACCATGGTTTATACTTTATATGTCACCATTTCAACTTCCAATGTTGCCATTATCTAGTTAAGTTATCATATGTGCACCAATTTGGCTTCAATTATTATCATCATTCATTAAACTATTGGGTTTTAAAAGTTCTTAATCCTGTTCCTTTTGAGGAAAGGAATTTTATTATGTATTCTACTTACTTTTTTTCCGTTATATTGTTGTCTCAAATATTATTGACAGTTCCAAACAAAGGTAATGGCCTTGATCTGGAGAAATATTCTTGGACACAGACCTTGCAAGAGGTTACTGTACAAGTTCCAGTTCCTTCTGGAACTAAATCAAGGTTTGTTGTATGTGACATAAAGAAGAACCATCTGAAAGTTGGACTGAAGGGTCAGCCTCCCATAATTGAAGTAAGTTTTAATTCGTCGTTATTTTTGCAGTTGAAAATTATATCCTTCATTTTGCTCGGATCATTTTCATTTTGCTTGAATCTATTTCACTTCATCATGTGTCTTCAAATACTTGCAGGGAGAGCTTTACAAGCCTATAAAGGTTGATGATTGCTACTGGAGCATAGGTATGTTAGCTATTACCTGCATGAAAAATATATTAATATTGTCTACCATAATGCCAAATGAATATATATATATATATATATATATTTTTTTTTTTTTTTGCCAAATCAAATGAAAATATTTGGATGGCTTTAAGCAATCATGGGGAGATCAGCAAAGACTGAAGTCTGTGTGATGAATGTTTTAGTTAAATTAACTACCTGAATGTTTTGTTTAATTAAAATGCTGAGTTGCTTATTATGTATTACATTCTATGTCGTCTCCAGAGGACCAGAATGCCATCTCAATTCTTTTGACCAAGCATGACCAAATGGAATGGTGGAAATGTTTAGTGAAGGGAGGTCCTGAGATTGATACTCAGAAGGTTGAACCTGAAAATAGCAAGCTCTCTGACCTGGATCCTGAAACACGGCAAACTGTTGAAAAGATGATGGCAAGTTTTGATACTTTTACCTTTTCCTTTTTGTTGTGGTTATTCACCACCATTGATTAATGGAGAGTTTCTGTTAGATGGTGACCTACTGGCCTGTCTTAAATCTTAATTGATGATTCTCTTGGCTTCTGTTGTGATGATTTGTTTTCCATTAATAACTCCCGAGGATTTTTTTTTTTTTTTTTTCTGTGACAGTTTGATCAAAGACAGAAGTCTATGGGTCTCCCAACCAGTGATGAGATGCAGAAGCAGGAGATTCTGAAGAAGTTCATGGCTCAGGTGAGATCAAGAGGCTATGAAGCAACTTTTCTTTGTTTTATTTGAAGTTTGTGTGTGGTTGTTAAATTTGCTAATGTATGTTTTTGATGTTGCAGCATCCGGAGATGGACTTCTCAAGGGCCAAGATAGCATAGATGGAACTGTTTAATTTGGCAGTTGGGGTTTTGAAGATGGCTGAGGCCCATCTCTGTTAATTTTGTGGATTTTCTTTTTGTTGGGCATTGAATGGTGAACTTTAGGGGCACGGAGTGGTTGAACTCTGTTAATAGTTCTAAGCTTTTTTTTTTTTTTGATAGATATATGGTTTCCAGTACCAAACTTGGTTAAATATAGCTTGTGATGCTACCTGTGCTTTTATTAGTTTTGCTTTGTTCACCTAAAGAATACTCCTTTCCTTTTGGACTATTGGTTTTTTTTTTTTTTGGGATGATTGTTTTTTTTTTTTGCGCCAAGGGGATGATTGTTGAATGTGCTTCATTTCAAATGTTTGATACTTAACCATATTATCATTATTATTATTATTTATCAGGGTGAGGAATCTGCATTTCTCAATAAACTTTAACAACATTTTTTTTTAATTAATCCATTATTCAATAAGGTTAACTACGTTGGACTCAAAAATAATTTTAACTACAAATTTATTATCTTTTAATTATATTTACATCTAGTGATCAACTGATTGAGAATAGGAACTCCAAAGTAGAAATATACAGAAATTAGTACACTTTTTTTTTGGCCAAATGAAATTAATACACATTAAGGTAATTTGCAAAGAATAATATGGTTTGTAATCAGTAAGTACAAGCAAACTCAATCATATTCCATCAATTAAATATAATCAAAATGATGAAATCAAGTTATTAAATTAGTTATTCTGGCAAAAAAAAAAAAAAAAGAAAGTTATTAAATTAGTTAGAGTCTAACGAGTAATGGCCCAATTAGTGATCTAAAAATATAATACAAAATACAAGTGTTCGGTACGACCCGAAGTTGAACCCCACCCAACTCATTATCATCATTCATACCCAATTTGGTGGGCATTGAGAGTTGCCGTCCGTCCAAGCTCATTTTTTGCAAATTGACCATGTCTCCTTTGTGGGTCTCTAAATTGTGAATTATGAAATAAAATACTTAAACGACAAAAATCTAGTAATAAAAGCAAACTACTAATTGACACCATTTTAATATTGTACAATGCATTAAGCAAACCAACGAATGAAACGTTCTTATATAACTCCATTAAAATCACTCTCATATGCCATTTTCCATTAAAAGGTTAAATGGACTTGCTTGAGAACACCCCCACAGGTAGGTCCTTTTATCTTCTTAATGCCTTCAATGTAGTGAAATCGTTTTCAAATAGTGAAATTTCGAGTTTGAACTCTCAATTAATTAAAAAAAAAAAAAACTTTCTTAAAGGGCTTCAGAGAAATTGCTCTTGCATATTTATACCAATTATTTTGTAGTTTTCTGCTGTAGAGCATCTGTGGTCAATTTTTTTTTTAATCTTACACACCATTTATGTTTGTTGTGAACTTTTCCTTTTCTGAAATTAATTATTTTGATGCCTTGTTTAGACTGTACATTGACAGTTCTAAGCCTGGACAAAGGAGAAACCTTTCAAAAACTTGTAAATTGAGGCATTTCCTAGTTTCTATTTTCTCTAAAATTGCAGCCCTAAATCTAGGAAAATTGACGAAAAGAATTCATATCCTTCACTACAAGTTTAACTACTTTTATTTCTAATCTGACTTCACTATTTTTGTTTGGTATTATTATTTTAATTAATGTTGAATATTCAAAATTTTGATTAAAAGTTATTAAGATTTATGTTTAAAACAAATTTCATGTTATTCTAAACTAACATGATATAAAATAATTATAAAAAAAACTAACATAATATAAAATAATGTTTTTCCTAAAAGTAATTTCAATTTCAATAAAAAAAATCTAAGTATTAGCTATGATTATTATATAATTCATCATTAATTATGAAATATACTTTGAAGTCTAAATCCTAAATCATAAATTCATGTGTTGTAATAAGTAGAGCTGAGTGCAGATATTAAAAATTCTGAATTGAATAGAATAATCGGATCGAAAATATTTAAAACTAAATAATTGACTTTTTTATTTTCTCCGAATCGAACTGTACCGAATGAAATGTCTTGGTACGGTTTTAGATTTTAACGTCTATCCGGACCGAGAATCATACTGAATTAAATCGAACTGTACCGAATTGATTTTGACCGAAATAACCGAAGTTTTTTAATTATAATATATAAGTAATGCTAATTAAATAATATATAGATAACACAAAAATTATAAGATTATACATGACATTATATCAATTATCAAATTATATCGAAAACAAATTTAGATGAATTATAAATCTATAATTATAAATGTATATACCTCAATTGAATATAACTATTGATATTTATACAACTTACTTAAATATTAGATTCATTAAATTTGTATTAATAAAAAATTAGTAATATAATATGGATTAAGTTTTTAATAATACTAAAATAGAACTACATATTACAATTAAATATTTTAAATTCACTACATATATGTATTAGAAAAAAACTTTTAATATATATTATGATTAATCAATGAGTGATAATAAGAAAATATAATGTATTAGTACGTAAGTCCAGTAATATTGTCATTTTAATTGTAATTATATTCATGTGATACTAATAAAGTTTTAGATTAAAATTTTGTTAGTATTATATAATTTAATATTCTAATTTTTAAAAATATTTTTTTTATTAATTAACATCTTTATGATATATTATCAATAAGAAAATAATTGTAATAGACTAATAGTTTGTATAAAAAATTAGAAAGTGATTATAAGAAATTATATATTAACTTTAATTAGTATATAAATCAAGATTAAAATTATTTGAATTAAATACTAATATAATTATATTTATATTATAATAATTGAATTTTTACAATAATTTATCCAAAAAATTTGCGAATAATCATTAATTTATTAATATAATAATTTCCAATTATACAATTATATCGCAAAAACTACGTCATTTTGATATAAAATTACATAGTTTTGATAGTTGTTAATTATTATACAATTTAATATCAAACTTTGATATTTTTTAATTAATTAATCACTTCTTATGTTTATTTTTAGTATTAGTTCAATTAATTGGAATATAATGAAAATCTCCGAATCTCTGTATTATTTTGAATTGGATTGTATTAAAATATCCAATTCCCGAATTATATTGTCCTCAAATTTTAGAGACAATACAAACTCAAATTCAATTCTCTAAAATTCGGTCTAATTCTGAAAATTTTCAAATCTCCAAAATTGAACCGACCGTGCTGCGCCATTATCAATAAATATATAAAATTCCATCAGAATTTGATTATGGTAATGATGTTTTCGTAGAAGTCAAATTTAGCCCATTTATTTAAAAAGAACAGCTACAATCAGAAACTTCTTTTAACTATCTTCAGGATCCGGTTTATGTTATTAATTGCTAAAATTTATTTTATGGGATTAATAGAAAACTGGCATCACTTGAAAGAAAATGATACGCAAGACTTTATATATATAATATATACCTTCATTGATCCATGATATGGTAATTTGTTACATTCATCACTTGCCAAGCTTCTATTTTTATCTTACATACATTGGGGAAAAAAAAAAACAAACACAACTGTACATATGTTCTTCTGGCTAGCATTGCAATTCCATATGCATTCCTTACCAAGCTTTGATATGCCTAATGCGCATTGCAAGAAGTGAAACAAAACGGCCAGAATTCATCAATGTCTGCCTTCAAAAGCTGCATAGAAAGCGAAACAATTTCAGTAAGCCTGCAGCTATAATAATCTAGATGATTGTACAAGTCAAACCATCGGATCGCTAATCATATTATTGTTATAAATTTTCTTGAAGCAAAGTTTCATTGAATTGCAGTATGAAACTTCAGAATAGAACTTGGCTTCAAATCAAGAACATTGCAAAAATGTGACTCCTATCTTTCAGCATTTAGTTCTCAGGCCAAGGCGCCAAGCATCTAAAACTGCACGAAACATATAAATTTTCAGAGCATCATTGCTTATCAGCTCAAATACACAGACTTCTCCTCCCTCCAATTTATTCTCCCTGCAAAATGCTTTCCATCCCCTTCCTAATCCCACCCGTCCATGTTCTTTCATAGAGAGCCTTATTTCCCACTCTTTTCCATCAGAATCCTGAAGTTTAATATTCCTAACTCCTCTAAAATACTTTCTAGGAAACTGAGCTGGCACGTACTGCAAAAGAGCAAGAAAAAATTGCAGCTAAGCTTAGTTGAAAGGTGAAACTGAAAATATTTATTAGACATATTTCATTTAAAGAAGAACTACCAGAATATTGTTATGGCAGTTATATGGGCGCAATAGAACCATGAAAGACGGATTCTTAGGCTTCAACATTCTAGCAGCCTGAATTGCACTCTCACTTTCTAGGGGTATCTTTGCCCTTTTGAACAGTCTATTAGTAATAATTTCTATATCTTCTTCACAATTAGCTGGCAACTCATTTGCACAAAAAATAGACATTTTCAGCACATCATTGCCTATCAGCTCAAGGACACAGATATCTCCTGCCTTTAATTTATTCTCCCTACAACATTCTTTCCATCCTGCTCCTAAAAACACACTTCCATTTACATTTTGAACCAGACTAACAGCCCACTCTCTTCCATCAGAATCCTGAAGTTTAATAGACTCAAGAACTCCAATTATATACCTTCTTGCAAATTGAACCGGCACATACTGCAAAAGAACAAAAAGAAATTGCAGCTAAGCTTAGTCCAAAGGTGAAACTGAAAGTCTTTGTCATGAGCATATATATT
>CATKHJ010688630.1:0-16353 GCA_949750685.1 Vernicia montana | reverse complement strand
AAAAAAAAAATTATGCATAAGAAAAAATATTATTTCTTGATCACTGTACATGGTGTGTTGATGGATGAATTTATGATGATGAAACATTTTAAATTCATTCCAAAATATAATGCGGTATTAATCTTTTAGCAATTAATTAGTTACTTTTGATAGTAAATTTTTTCCATCAATTCCCCATGCATTTTTTAATTTATGACACACATATAGTAGTATTTATCTGATGAAATTGAGACTTACATAAAATTAGATATTGGACATAAATCAACCATAAAATGATGATTTTCAAAGTCAAATTAATAATTAATTATAGATATATATAGTGGCGAAATCAGTAATTTAAGCGGGGCGTAAATTTATCTAATCCATAAATAATACATAATAAATAATATTAAAATATTTTAAAAATTAATTCACTATAATAAATAATGCATAATGTATTACTCACTCCATTTTTTTTTTTATTGTCATTTTTTGAAAAAAAAAAATCCAAATTATTAATCATTTTAGAAAACCAATAAGATTTCAATTTTTTTTTTTAAATTTAATCCTTATTATCTATTCTATAATTAATGCACATATTATCCATTAGTCTATAACCAATAAAGATAATTTAATCATCTTATTCTTAGAACTTAGCGTAATTAATTATTTTTTAATTTTTATAAAATAACAAAAAAATAACAATTAAAAAAAAATGGAGGCAGTGCTATATTTCAGTGAGAGATATAATAATATACACTTGAATGAAAAATATTTTTAAATCAAGGAGCGCAATTAATTAATTGAAAATATAAGTGTTTAATTTGGTATTGGCATCCACGAAATTAAAGAACTGAATCTAGTAGGATAATTAAGGTAAATATTGCATATTGAAGTAAGCATAAAATATATGTGTTCCTTTATGGCATGTGTTAAGAGGGTATATATGTTGAATTAAGCAATAATATATTAGTTGAAATTGAAAAAGTATAGTAATGATATCTCCTTCAATTTGAAAGCTTATATAAGTTAAGTATTGAGGAATGAGGATGACCATATCACATTTTTGGTACGAGTTTGTAGAGAATCAATTATAAGTTTTTAATTAGATAGGAATAAATTAACTTATGAACAAGAGAGTGGCTAGAATAATAATTATAATTAAACCTTAGTTAGCTAGATAGTATATAGGGTGATCATCAAATGAATTAAAAAAGGACATGTCCATGCCAAATAATGGATCTTTGATGCTAGTAATTATATATATGATAGATTGAAAATTAGTAATTAAAACATATAAGTAGAAAGAAAACAATATTAAGTCTATAAAAATATGAAGAATTATATAAGTAGGTAATAGTAGAAAAAGACCCCAAAACCCAATTGGAATGTGTCAGCAAATGAATCGGAGTTGGACTAGTGTGTCCTTTTTATCACACTCATAATCCTGTAGTAAGTAAGATTGTCATCCTTTATAGAGACAACCCACTGAACGCATCATCTTCTATATATATAAAAGATGGGGGCTGGGCGCCGTCCGTCCCTGCTGTACGTTGTTGTGGCTGTAAGCATAGCATCTAGCTGACCATGTATATGTATGTGTATATGTATATGTATAAATAGTGGTGGCAACCCATCCAGAAAGTGGAAAGAGACCCATCAATGAATGAGATGTTGTTATAAATGTAGCCCTGGGTTCTGGGTATTGGGTATTGGACTGAGCCTACATATGCAACTGAATATATAACGATATCTCATGGCATAGTTTATGAAATTAGAAACTGCTTCTTCTGATCAAGAGTCTCACCCTCACTTCCTTTTTTATAACATCTCAAATGATATTATTATTAATTTACTATTATTATTGTAACCAATTTGATAATCGAGATGTGATTGTGATGCTTAAATTACCAATCAGTACATGTACAAACAAATTACTCTCTACACTCTACAGTTTTTAATTTTGCTTAATTAATTAATTAAATTTGTTATATATATATATATATATATATATATATATATATCTAAAAGGACTGCTAATTAAGGCTTGTTTAATTAATTTAATCAGTTTGAATTGATAGAGAAAGAGAGAGAGAGAAATACAAAATACTAGTATATAGTCCCCACTCTAGAGAGAGAGATTATGTAGGGTTAATAGATAGATAGATAGATAGATATATATAATGAATGAGGACAATAAAGAAAGAGAAAAAGAAGAAATATGTGCTGTGTTAATGGTTTTGCAAGAGAGAGAGAGGAAGCGTGCAGTCTACTCCCACTCCCCTAGAATTGCATTTGTATTTGCATGGACCACGTTTCTTATTTTCCTTTTTAATTAATGCATATATATGCTCTATTGCTTTCACATATTCATTCATATTCCCGTGATATTTATCCATTCTATCCTCTCTTTTTTTTCTTTTTTTTCTTTTTTAATTCATGCAGAAAAATAATTAAAAAAAGAGAGAAATATTAATATTATTATAAACGGGGTTGGGTTTCATAATAGAGAAATAGGTAGGTATAGCAATTAACAATGACTGCAAAGAGTGGAAGCCGATCCCATAAAACAACCACAATTAAAGTGAATATAGAAGATGATAGTAACACCTCATCACATTCACAAGCTCCTGCTTCCACTGCAGCCGTAAAGATACTTATATAATTGTGGGGGCCATTCCTATATTTGTGTGAGAAATTTCTGACTCACCTGGATGGGATAGGATGTGATGATAGATTTTTTAGTGGTGGATTTTGCTCTCCCTCCCACAACTACTTTGATTCTTCTTCTATGGACTACTAAGCTTACCTTTACCTTTTCTTTCTTTTTTGGCCTTCTTTACCTTTTCTTTTTGTCTTTATTCTCCTCTCTTTTCGTACTATTATTTTTTTTATTTTTTTTTATCAAAATGTAAATATACTCTTAATATTTAATTAAAAATTTATATTAACATTTAATACTCTTTAAGTTACGGATATACTTCTAACGTTATAAAAATAGGTCAACGTATTCCTTCTCTCTGTTACCTCCATTATATATTTCTCTCTCCACACTTTTTTTTTTATAATTTTTTTTTCTTTTTTGTCCTTACTTTATCTTTATTTTTTTAACTTGCATTTTATATTTACCTACAAAATATTCATATAATTTGACTTTTTCATTTATTTTTTATTTATAAGTTTATATAATGATAGTTGTAATTATTAATAAAATTTAATTATATTATTAGAATATATAATAAAAATTTTAAAAATAATTAATTATGATATTGAATAATTATATTTTAAAATTTTTTTTAAAAAATATAATAATGTGAAAATAAATTAATGAGATAACAAGTTTTATTTTTAAAAACTTTTGATAAAAACAAGTTACGTGATTAATTTATTTTAACATCATTATATTTTTTAGAAAAATTTTAGAGTGTACTTATTCAATATCATAATTAATTATTTATAAATTTTTATCCTATATTCTAATAATATAATTAAATTTTATTAATAATTACAACTATCATTATATAAACTTATAAATAAAAAATAAATGAAAAAGTCAAATTATATATATATATACACACACAAATATTTTGTAAATAAATGTAAAATATAAGTTTAAAAAAAAAGTAAAGATAAAGACATGACAAAAAAAGAAAAAAAATAAAAAATGGAGAGAGAGAAAGATAATTGAGGTAACAGAGAGAAAGGACACGTTAACCCATTTTTATAACGTTAAGGTAATATCCGTACCTCGAAAAATATTAAGTGTTGATATGCACTTTTAACAAAACACTAAGAATATATTTGCACTTTATCTCATTTTTTTTAATCTATCCCTCTTATTATTTATATACTTATTTTGTTTTTTTTTTCTAATAATTGATTAATTATATATAACCATGTGAAGCATATGGACCATATGCAGTCACCTATTCTATTTTAATTTGGGTTTTGCCTAGCTAGATGACAATATCTAATAAGCTTCCTACCCTTTGGTTCTTTTTGTTATTTCTTTTCTAGTCCATAATATATTTCTTATATCTATACAATGTATCTAAGTAATTAATTAGTATGTCATAACGTGC
Source organism: Vernicia montana (assembly GCA_949750685.1). Lineage (NCBI taxonomy): Eukaryota > Viridiplantae > Streptophyta > Magnoliopsida > Malpighiales > Euphorbiaceae > Vernicia > Vernicia montana. Next base: position 12,292 of record CATKHJ010688630.1, on the reverse strand, counting down.
AGAAATATAATATTAAAATTGGAGGTTATGAAAGGAAAATGGGATTCCAAATTGCGAAATGAGATGAGAGGTCCCCACTCCACTCCACTACATCTACATCTACATGACTTGTCACATTAGGCTTCATGGGTTGTCTCTGTACTTCCAACTGGGCATTTTAAAAACTTAAGCCCTAAGTGTTTGTAAGTGGTACCACTCTACACTAAATGTGAGATATAAATGGCCTTCTTCTCTCTGCCCCCCCATTCAATTTCACATCAACAAGCCTTCTATCAAATATTATTACTTTATATTCTTTTAAAACCAATATGTTAAAAAAGAAAAATTTAAACCTCAATATGTTATCAAATCAAGAAATATATTGAATAATTTCCTTAAATATAATAGTCATTAATTGTTCATATCAATCCCATCTCCAGAATACCACGATACGTTCACTTCAATTGCATTTAGAAGCCATGGGCCAACGACAATGTACAGCCCATGGAATGGAATAAATTAAGCCCAGTGGCTGCTCGAATCCTGAAAGTTTACACATTTCCATTGCTTTGAAATCCAAAATTAATCTATCAACTAACAAAATAGAATGCTTCCATTAATTACTAAGCTAGAGCAAACTCAACGTATAAATGATACAATATTTTAACAATGATTTTAATCCACAAGTCTTAACTGTCATACCATGCTATTTTCGCATTTCAAAGTAGCAACTATAATAATTTTACAACAGGGCGAAGATATGACTGGCTCCCAAAAGCTCATCGATCAGTGTAGCAGAAACAAATAGGTCAAAGAAAAGGTTCCTACAAATCAAAAACACCAAATCAGGCAGGCAGCTTAAAGGGATGAATTTTCAGGCTTCCGCTGGATCTTCCTCTCCAAAGGCTTGTTTGATTCTAAATCAATCCAATCTCATGCCATATCTTTAGTTTCAAGATATTTTGTCAGAGCTTTCTCAATGAGCTGTGCCTAGAACAGGGAACACATGTTTAAATTGTATAAAATTTAAACAGCATATATAAGCATCACAATGGTAAGGACTACCTGAGTCATGCCTTCACTCCTTTTAGTTCTTCATCCTTGCCTGTAGAAAAAGGATCCATGAGTCTCTCATTGGAACTAATAGAATAACTCCATTGCTTCTCATGCTCATTCTGACAGCCAAGATCATGTGAAACTCTCATAGGTTTCGTCTTTGTCGCTTCAAGTTCCATGAGTGAGCACTGATACAGACATTATTTAGGTTCTCGGTACAGAATAATGCCTAGTCAGATAAACATTAGCAACCCAAAAGCAATAGCCCACAACCCCCAATACACAAACAAGAGAAGAAGAAGGATCGGATGCAATGAAACTCTATAGTCCGGTACATCTCCAGCAACAAAGACAAATATAGTTGTCAAATTCGACTCCAAACAATAAACTGATAAAATATTTAGCAACATAGAATAGATCTAGAAACATTCGTGGTAAAACAGGTAAACCTTGATAATTCTAAAATAAGGGACATTCACACTCATGCAGCTTTGAAAGCCCACTAGCATGCCTGAGACTGTTAATAGAAGGTTGAAAGAAATGAATTGCAATTTGCAATAGAAGGCTCACTTCATCCTTTCAAATTAGATCCACAACTTGCAAAATAAAACCAAAATATCATACCTTGTGGAGATCAGCTGACTTCCTAACACAGTATGATCTGTATGGATGACTTGATTCGGGAATGATAGTTCTTTTTCCAACTCTATTTCTGATACACACAGTAAGATTATTGATAATACTCTTGATTATATCATGCTCATGCTCATTCAAGGAATCTAAATCATTTGAACAGTTTTGCATAAGCAATTCTGACAGTTTATTCATTGTAATAACTATTTTTTGAATATCTAGTCTTAGAGGCCTAGAAAAAGATCTAGTTGCACCCCCACGTGTTTCAGCAAAATCAGAAGGAACACCAACTCTACAAGAAGATGAACTAAATACATTGCTTGCAAAAGAAATACTAGTTGGACCATTATGTTTAGCATCCTCAAGCCTTCTCACAGAGCTTGCAACATTTGGCCCAGTCATAATCTGGCCTTTAGATTTGCAGTAATTTTCCACATGTGGTGGTTGAAGCATGCAAGACAAACTAAGCATAGATAGACTACTTGAGTTCTTGAATATGTCATGTTCCTTATCTGGAAGATGGATATCATTGGAGCAATAAATCCCAATCACATTGCTCAGTTCAGAAAACGATGATGCTGCTGTAACAGAATTTGTCGATTTCAGTTCCTCAGAAGGTAAGTTAACTGTTGCGGATGCAGTCTTTAGGAACAGTAAATAATTATCTCCATCACATTCATTCTCACAGCAAGTTGTATTTTGTTTATCATCGCTAGGAAACAACTTAGATGCCAGAGGACTGTAACTGCTTAATGCTTCTTGTCCACTTTTAAGATGTTGTGAATTCCCAGGTCCAGAGTATTCAAATGTTGATTGATTATCAGCCATGGTTCCTTTCCAGCAAGGTGAATCCAAATCAGACTCATTTTCACCTAACATTTTAGTAGAATATTCAGCAGGATTGCCTTCTTCATCTCGATGCAGTTTCAGAGTCAAATCATGAGAAACACAAGGATATGTGATCTGCAACTTAGATTTTGACATGGTTAACGAATCCATAACTTCATGACTGATAGGTTTTCCATGCGAGTCATGCTTGCTTTTCTCTATCAGGAATTTATGGAAGACTTCCTTATCATTGGTATTCAACAAGGTACAGGGCTCCTCTATGCTGCCTGGATTACAACTAAAAGGGTTGTAACTGCTAACAGCATCATATACATCAGAGTTCATATTCTGATGGAAAAGAAAACTGAGAGGTAAATAACCTGTATGAGTTCCTGATGATCCAGAGTCTTGAACTGGAGAATTATTTTCTGATAAAGGGGAAACTTTCAGTTTTACTGCATCAAGTTGTTGTGAGAAGTTTCTCTCAGAAGAAGTGATGTTTGAATCACAAGAGCTACAAGTCATTGGGTATGTCAGCTGAGTTTGAAGATCGTTAGGTATTGCAGTGGGGCACAATTCTGATGTGGATGGAAAAGAGACAATCTCTACATCAATCTGATTGGTTTCTTTGGATTTGTTTTCTTTATCTTTCCCTGAAACTCCAATGCACTCTCCATACAAACTCTTTGATGTTGCATCGCAAGTCCTCAGTCCTTGGAAAGGAGACTTCCCTGCAAAGAAGCATGGTAGCTAGCTAACTTATGGCATAACTGTACCAGTTGCTACAATTCATTAATATACATTTCTGAATACAGTATGTGCTTCTTCTTCATTGTTACTTTGTCAAAAAATGTCTCGAGTATCACATCTATCAACAGTTCAAAAAAAAAAGTCCAGAAACGATTGCAAAGTATGATACCACTTCATCCATAAGGGAAAAACAATTCAAACGTACACACTAGAGAGCGGATTCAATTGAAAAGCTAACTTAAAATCAAAAAATGATCCACACACACATACTTTATTATCCAGAGATTGAACAGTAAAGAAATGCCATTTGACAGGGGGAAAGTGATCGTACATGTGAGCGCTGTTCATATGCTTTAATTAGAGGAGTAAAATTGCTAACGCTCTCCTAAATATGAACCAAAGATTTCCAAACCATTTAGAGTGCCAAGGTTATTGCTAGAATTTCATGACCGGAGCAATTGAAGGCAACAAATTCCCTAATGTACATATATAATTAGAGATAGATACCTAGTTTAGAAGAGGCATAATCATCCTTATCCTTGCAGCGGAGAATCCCAAGGTGATGATCGGCACCAGTCTTGCGGAGGATATTTATGGGCTGTGAATTAGTAGCAACACGAGATGGGTATTGCGAATAAGTATAAATTGTTTGAATAGATTGAGGTGCAGAGGTGTTCATTGTGAAAGGCCGAGCCAACGGTGACAGACGAGAACAAGAATCTTGCTTAATGCTCATTTTTCTTTTTCTTTTGAAGAAGACAATCAAAAGAGAGAAATTGCGAATTTAATACACTAGAACAACAAAATCCAAAGATAAATTGGGTTTTCTTGTCTATTCCTTCTTTAAAAAACTTCATGCCAGGCAGGGTAACATATTCCCTTTCTTTTTCTTTTTTTTTTTTTTTTTTAAGAGGGACTGCTGCATTCCACTTTTAAAATCTTCCATTAAATTGATCATAATTTTTTTTTTTAATTTAATAAACTCGAATTTAAAATTTCTTATTTTTTAAATTTAAAAAAATAAAATTAATCAGATTATATCTTATTGACAGACAGAAAACATTTTCAAACCATTGATTACATTGATTCTAAATAGTAAATAATAATTACTCTATTATTTTTTATTTTTTAAAAATAAAAATAAAATTTTGAAAATTAGAATTTTTTGTTTTTTATTTTCAAAATGTTTCTAAATAAATATGAAATAAATAAAAATAATAATTTTTTTAAAAATATTTTCTAATACATATTTTTTAAAATTAAAAAAAAAATAGAAAACAGAAAATCACAGTTATACCAAACGCTTTAAATAGATCTATTTATTTTCTTTTTTTAAAGGAAAGAGTTAGAGGATATTTGGTAAACCTATTGGAGGTTTTTTATTTTTTTTTCAACTGCCCAGTTCAATTTTTTTTATTTTTTTTTTATATTAGGAAAGTTCAATAGATCGAAATAAAATTATAAGTCATACAATAGAAATAGTCTTTTCCTTTAACATTTCTCATCAAATTAGTAATAACTTTTTATATTTTAGAAAACTCGAATATGAGATCTCTCACTTCTCACACGGTCGATTCAATTTATTTGGTAAAATAAATAATACAATTACATATTTTTCCTTTTGATTAAATTACTTTAACACCCTTTATATTTATTATAATTAATATTTAATTAGTACTTTTTTTGAAGAAATTTAATTAGTAGTTTAATAAAAGTATAAAATTTATAAGAAATTATTATACATTGTATTTTAAAATTTTAATAATTTAAAAAGTAAAATACATTGTATTTTAAAATTTTCGGGAAAAAAAAAGTTACATAAATTAAAATGTTAATAACTATAACATGTAGTAAAAATATTTCATGATTTTATAAATATGACAAGCTTTTGTCGGCTAGAAGAGGTTTTTAGGAATTAGGAATTGGTTTTTGGTGGGCCGAAATTTGGGCCTATCTATTCTTATTAATTATATTACAGTCTTTAGCTAAGCTATAACCTCGACATGCCAAAATCCACACCCCATGATAGCCTAACTTGTCTAAGATGCAAAGAAATGTTAATTTTGCTTGCCTCTCCAGATATATAACCAAAATTACATAAGCTACACCTATCTATCTATACTATATATAAAACTCCCTATCAAGGAAAAATATTTTTGGACATAAATGAGCATAAAATTTTTATTTAATACTAGATTTATCCTTATTTATTTTTCCATTGAAATAAATCGTTCCAATAATCCACAAGCGATATATTTATCTAACCTAATTAAATCTTTGCTCTTACAAATGATATATTTTATCTAAATTTTAAAAGCTTTTAAATTAAATTAAAAAACTAATTTTAACATATTATCTTAATCCTTTTATCACATTAATTCAAATTCAAAAAAGTAATTATATATTATAAAGTTTTTTTTAGTATTTTAAAATTAAAATTTGGATTATACTTTGCTAATCATGATACTTAACAGGTTAATAATAAATAGTTATTTGAATAAAGAAAGATACAAAATGATAAAAATAGATTAATGTGATAAATAATAAAAAAGATATACTCACCAAAACTAAAAATAATTAGTTCAAAGTTTTTGAAATATTTTTCAATATATATTCAGTATTTTGTTATTTATTATTTAGATATCTAAATTCAATACAATTAATTCTCTTTACCTAAAAAATATTTAAAAATAAATTAAATCACGTGTTTAATAATAGTTATAATAATGTGCATCGCACATGAAAAAAAAAATAAAATAAAAAAATAAAAACCTAGTTTATACAAGGGAATGATCACTAATGGGTATTAACAACCTTCACGTTCTTATATAAGTGAATGATGAGATGTTATATCAATTTTTAAAGGAATGCATCGTTTTTAAAAAGTTAAAAACATAAATGAGTAAAATGGGAAAGGAAAAGGATTAAACGATAAATAAAAATTAATTACTCATTCCGTTTCAAATTGATAGTCCACTATTTATTTTTTATTCATCTCAAAATTTAGTTCACTTTTTATTTCTAAATGTGAGTTTTATAAGGAAATTTTTATATTACATTTTATTATTTGTATTGATTAGATGTGTAATTAATGAATGCATATTAAACAAGAAATTTTTTTAGTTACTATAGGTGTAATTATCTTTTTATATATCAAATCAATCACTAATTGATATTTTAAAATTTTATTATGTATATATTCATTATTTTGTCAAAGTGTAAAAACGTCAATATCGATCCTCTTTACACCTACATGTAATTCTTTTATCATACCTTATGTATACACCATGTGTAATTAAGTCTTTCACATTGAATAAAGTATATAAAATTAATGTGTTATTATTAAAAAGTATAAATATTTTAGAAAATTTCCATGACATAAACTAATTTTCTTAATCTATGTGTAAAAATAAAGTGAATTATCAATTTGAGACGGAATGAATATTTATTAAATAAAGAAATTTAAAATAGATAGAAACTTATATATATAGTAATAATAGTAAGCCAGAAAAAGCAACTATAAAAAATTACAACTAACCTAATAAATCAAAATCTTACACATCAAAATAATCATATTGGATTAATACTAAAATAAAATATAAATTATTTAAAAATCAATATAAATTATTTTTAAAGGAAAAAAATAAGTAAATTTAAAATAAGAAATTTATTTATCAATAATTTTTATATTGATTATATAAATTATATTTATATTAATTATTAAATCATTTTTTAATACAAATCAATAAAAAATAATTAAATCAACATCCGCGGAACGCACGAGCCCATAATTAATATCTATTAAATCTACACACTCTAATCCTGATTATGGTTTTAATATCTTAGCCTAATTTGTTTAATATGAAAAAAAAAAAAAACATTAATATTGCTCACCAAATTTATGTAGAGGACTCATTATAAATTATTTGTATCTTTAGAAAATTCTAAATAATAATGATAGGATTTGTAGTTTGTATTTGGATAGGAATTGTAGAGATGCTTACAAATACACTTTTGATTATAAATTTTAGGGATCTACATCTACACATATATAAATATAAGATCAATATCAATTACTATTAGTATTTTTTTTTTTTTTTTTTTTTTGTGGTGATAAAGAGGGTCAAAGCCCAGAGACACAGCAGCAACTACAGCACTACTTTACGAGGAAGCGAAATTTCCAGCAGATCATGGAACAACCAAGACTGAACACCTGAAGGAGGATGATGAAGTCTCTGGTAACCAAAAGGAATTTGTTTCTTTGCTTAGCTTTTGGTTTTGGTAACCATCTGTAACATTAGATCACCTATTAACTTCCATAGGTTAGAGAAGAATCTACTAAACTTCGAGAAGTTGTATAAGTGGATTAAAACTTTCATAAGTTTTATTCCAGTTCTAACTTCCTTAGATTAGGATGAAATCTAAATTTTGTTATCTTGAGTTTTTGTGGTGAATATACCTAAATAATGTTATAGATTAATAAAATTGAGTTGGGTTCGGCTTCAAATATGAAAAATTGTTGGTGGTAATACAGAAAGATTACCATCAGAAGAATAACAAAGTAATAATAAAAATAGGTCACATAATAAGCTTAAAACCACATTGTATTGAACGTTGACGTTATTAGTATTACACATAGACATAGCAAGCAACAAATAAAAACAAGGGATGGATTGCCTCACAAGGGAAATTAAACAATAAAAAGCCAAACTTTCATCAAAAGTTCAGTAGAGAGATCGAGCATCATATAAGTGGAGAGGATAAACACCACTTCTTTTGCAACGTTATTGTATCACACTGTAGGCGTGGACTTAGAGTCACATCGCGCCTTTTATTTCAACACCATTCATAGATATTATTATGTCCCACACACTACTGAAATATATTAGTATAGCGACATTATTATCTCCTAGCGACGGAAGCTTCTGACTTGGCGAGGTGGATCCGCTTCGTCCTCTCTGAGCTTCACAACCGTGTATGTACCAGCGCCAGCGATAGCCCCAAGTGTGGGTGCCACCAAGTAGATCCACAATGCTTTATAATTTCCTGCTGCAACCGCAGGCCCTAGAGTCCTCACAGGATTCATTGAACCACCACTTGATGGCCTGCCACGTAGAAAGTGAAAACCTTACGATGATTTTCCTAATTTTCGATATTATTTATAGCATAAACATTATGGAATCTTGACACTTGTTTGTTTGGTGTGGCAAAACTGTCATATCATGTGTCTTTTATTACCAAACTAGTTAGCTATTCGACAACAATGCTATTCTTGAGCCTTGGACGTTTCACGTTCTACAGCAACATGACAACTTGCTAACATCAATTATTTATGCATTATTGATATTGCATACAACCTTTCAGTTACAATTGCGTCTATCAATTTTCCTATATTATTATGTATATATTCTCAATCTAACTAATTTGTGAATATAAATTACTTTTACTTAATTCTTTTATTAATGAAAATACATTTAACATTTATATTTCATTGCTAATATAGTCAATTCTTTTACTTACTTTTATGTTCAATTCTTTTCTGTATCATTATCCAGTATATACATCTAGTATTGTCAAAATAAATATAAAGGAAAAAAAGAAAGAAAGAAAGAAGAGAGCAAGTTTAACTCACCCTGCAACAAGAATGTTGAGCATAACAGTTGCTCCAACTGCTATGCCTGCCAGCTCTCCCACCTGAGAGAGAGAGAGAGCAAATGTTATATGCTTTTGCACACAAGTGGGGATCCATATCTATATATATAATATATAATTTAAGTAATTAATTAAGGCGCAATAAGAAAACGTACATAATTTAAGTAATTAATTAAGGCGCAATAAGAAAACGTACAGCTCGAGTATCAGTGGCAACGGCTGTGACGACAAACAAGAGATTGAAAGTGATGAGAAACTCGAGCGCGAAAGCTTGTCCAGTGCTTACAGATGGAACAGTAACACCACCAGACATGAAAGGATGGAACACTCCCTTGAGAGCGAAAGATGCACAAATGGATGCTGAAACTTGGGCAGCTATGTAGGCGGGCACTTGCACCCAGGGAAAGTGACGGAGAGCTGCAAAGGCAATGGTGAGCGATGGGTTCAAGTGAGCTCCCGATATGTGTCCAGTGGATAGAATTATTATCATCACTGCTAGCCCTGCACATGCTGCATTCCCAATCAAAGACTCAACTCCGTTGTACTTTTGGTTCACTATGGGTCCTCCTGTTGCTGCAAATATCAGGATGAATGTTCCCACGAATTCTGCTCCAAGCTTCACACAACAAACTGCTTAATTATTACTCCAAATATCAATTATGCATACATATTTTTTATGGGCATACCTATGATTTAATAAGTTGTGCATATAATAAGATCAATTTAGTCAAACATATAAACTAGCTAGCTCGTAGTTCAAAGAGTCTGTTTTTTAATTTTTAATTATTTTTTAGAGGATTGTCTACTGGATTTTAGATTTGTAGTTAACAGAAAATTCAATTCAGGAAATGGTAATTGACCTCTATGAAATTCATTCTAAAACATATCTCATTGCTAATATAGTGGCTAACTATATGCATATTTAATAGATTATTTTATGTGCTTATTCTTTTTATTAAATTAAGGAAATATTTCGATAAAAGGCAAATTAATCTTTTCTTTTAAATTTTTGTCTTTTCTCTCCTCATTATACATATATAATTAATCACTAAAAAAAAAAACACTACTTATATTGAAATTATTGGGATTTATTACTTACATAACTCCTTTGTAAACAAAAATTCATAATTTTTGCTCAATCAATCAACTCAAAACAATGCTTCCTCTATTTCACAATAATAGTCATTTTAAAAAGATGTACACATATTAAAAAAAATTATTAAATAACTTTAATTTTAATCGAGATTGATAAATATACCATTATTTTTCTCTCACCAAATAAGAGAAAACATATGAAATATTGGAGTTGAAGATGAAGATAAAGTTGAAAAAAAAACTAATAAATATTGTATTGAACTTTTAAAACGACAAATAATTTGAAATAAAAAATACTCTCTAAAATAATTATTATTTTAAAACGGAAGAAGTAATATTTTTCTATATAACATGACCCCATTTAAGGCTATGCCGTGCACGCCAATACGTGAGAGAGAGTAGAAATATTATCTTCTAACCAGGAAGTGCTAATTAACAAACCGCCCGAACATAATCAAATAGGGTAGGTGAGATGATTTCATTTTTTTTAATAGTATTTTTTTTTAAGTTGCATATTGTTTTTTCTATTGGCTCTAAAATTAATAATTGACCTTTTTTGCTTGGTCATGCATCCAATAGTTATTCTACCTCATTTTATTTTCAAGTAAATAATTACATTAAAGCATGCTTCAATAATTAAAAAATTTAAAAAAAAAAAAAGGTTTTTTATATTTAGAGATATGTAAAAAAAACTCTCACTATTAAAAACAAAATACACTCTATAACAGGAAACTTCAGTATGTAAACTATTGCTAATTAAAATTGTAGTTAAACACTATAATAATCAATGTTCATAGAATATTTTGCCACCTTTTTTGACTAAACAATTACAAGTATTAGATGGATCATGATATATGTTCATGGCTTAGAAGCTTTATATTATGTGAGAATTAGACTCCATTTTATTTGACGCCAGTTAATTTAATTTCAGGATGAATTTTTTTTTTTTTTTTTTTTTTTTTTTTTAACGAAAGGAAGGGAAGAGAGGAGAGATACCTTGCGGGTGAGGGATACGTCAGGAGCAGGGAAGTCCGTGAAGCATGCGTGGGGTTGACCCCAGGTTGGGGCATTAACTGGCAAGCACTTGCATCTTGGCATTGACTTGCGATCATAGGACAGTGAATCTACCCTCAGCGAAGAAAACAGCGGCCCTCCCGGCGTCCCTGGCGTCGCCGGTGCTGACGCTGCTGGTGTCCCTGTCTCGGATTCCGGCATTGCTTTTCTTTTTTTTTTTTTTTTTCTATAATCAAATAGAGCAGAAAGATTTTTTTTTTTTTTTTTTTTTTTTTAATGTATAAGATGGTGGCTATAGGAATGGGAGGATATATATTACATGATTTGGCGGTTTTTTTAATGGTTTAGTTACACGATGATCCTGTTCTTCTCCAGAACCGCTAATGCCTAGGATGTAATAGATTTTTTTAAGGACGCATTACGAAATACTATGGATGATTTTTTTTTTTTTTTTTTTGAGATTTGGGCTATTGAGAAATTAAGGATGAAACTTACATGCTTTCTAGGCTTTTATAAATGTGCCTCTAAGGAATAGAAGAAACGAAACAAGCCAGGTTATACACTACAGGAAAAATACCAGCAGGATGTAAATATTCTTTGCATAGATAAAATTGATATATATATCTTTTTTTTTTTTTTTTTTTAATTTTTTGGGTTTATATAAAGGATAGGATTGAAATGCGAAAAATTACATAATGGAAAAGTTTTTATAGATGTTTGGTTAAGGAAGAATGAAAAAGGATCGGTCCAGTTTGGAGAAAATAAAATAAATATAGAATTACAAAGTAGAGAGAAACATTTGAATGAGTTTTGAAGAGATGGAGAAGAAATGCGATTGAAATAGTTGAGAAGGTCAAGGAGAGTGTAGTGTAGTGTATAAGGTGATAAGGTGAGGTAAGTGAGAGTGTGTGCAAAAACATTAAATGCATCAATCGTTTATATACATAAAACGAGGCATTCCATGTATTGTTTTGAGGAAAAGTCAATGCCCATCCCATCATCCCAACAGCTTTTTACTTCAACATTTTTTATTATGTTAGAGTTACTTCGAACCTACTCATTTGTTCTCCTCACAGGCACCATATCTGCCGTGTGATCTCAGTATATGAGAGCACATGATCGCCTCAGGTAGGCGCCACGCCTGTCAACGTTAAAGCTTCTACATGCTCTGTCACTCCATCTTTTTCGTCTCCTTATAAATTAATTTATTAATTCGCACCACCAGCTGCGCAATCATGTAGTATTAATTATTAAACAAAGTATTCTCTCCTCTCCTCAATAATAA
>CATKHJ010688539.1:0-19705 GCA_949750685.1 Vernicia montana | reverse complement strand
CACCATTCATGGCTGTAATAGTGTAAATGTTAGCCTATAAATAGATAATGTATCTTGTATCAAAACACACAAAAAGAAATATACAAAAGCTTCATTCTCTGAAAATTCTTGTTCCTTTCAATATTTCTTCTGAGTTAACAGTAGATATAGCAATCCTTTTAATTGGAATAGGGCAAGGCGATTCCAATCTTGCGCGGTCAATCCTAAAAGGATATTATTGATTTTTTGTTTGCGGGTGATAGCCTTATTTCTCTGGTTTTTTGATGCCTTACTTGGAAGAAGTTTTTGGACTTGTTACAGAGGTTTTAGGTCAAAAGAAGGCCTTTTATAGGGGTAAAATCTTGCAAAACAGAATCCAAGTTCGATTAGAATCAGACCTGTAGGTAAGGGAATCATGGGGCACTATGCACCCCTCATAAGGGACGCATAGGAGGTCATGCGTCCAAGCCAGGGAAGTATGCCCTCCATGTACCCCTAATATACAGACAGCAGCGTGGTTCAATTTTTGCTCCATTTTGGTTTTCGTCTTCGGGGTACCTACTTTAAGGGCTGTTGTATGTGCAGATGAACAGTATGGGAACATTCAAAACAATTGAAATATGTATTTGTAAAGGAAAAGCTGCATAAACGGATAGTTAAAGTATAAATTATCCTAATTGTGCAAATCGTCAAGTGTTTAACTGTGGTAAATCGTTCAAGTGTCTTCAAGAATGGATTAGATGATAAGAACTACCTATAATGATGTAGAGGAGCCATCAAGCTCTGTGTTTTTTGAGTTAGTTTCTTATTCCTCTTGATCCTACTGTTGCCTCTTTCACTGTAGTCCTCTGATTGACTAGGGCTCGCCTTATGTCTGCCTCTGGCGTCGCAATCTCGCAAAGTCAACTCCAACTGCCATATCTGTCGCTCAGCTTGCCTCTGCAAAGATAACGTGCATGAACATACATTCATTAAGTTAAGAATAATAAAAGCATTTAGGGATAGACATACCAGTTCTGTTCAAGTCTGGTCCTCCATTCATGAACATACAAGGCATTAATATTTTGGCATGCATGGCATATTTGCAATGAAAATTTATGTACAGGCCTACAAATACTCACTGCTTGTCCTATGAGATTGTCACAATCTGGCCTCTAACTATGGAATACAACTAATGATAATGGTCAACTTCAGCCCTGGTAACCTGCAAACATAGAAAAGGGATAAGTCTTGTGAACCAACACAGAAAATGAAATAGAAAGGGAAGACTTACATGAGTGGTTTGCTCAGGCTCAAAAGAAGCAACATGAATTGTGTTGACATTCATCATGCCAGTCCTCATGATGCTGTCATCACATATGTAAAGATAAATGGGGTCCAGCTGAGGAAAAACTCAACCCACCACCATGCTAAAAGGGGCAACAAACTCTTGATCCTCTACAATAGCTGAAGAAGAGGCACCGTCCTATCTGTGGGTCCATTTGCTCTAGGAACTCTACATTGATATCAAAATTAACAGAGGGAATAGTAAAGGAAATAAGAATTTCTTGAGCAATGAAATCAGTAGGTTACCTAGCTGACATCTAGAGCATCTTTGATATCCCGAGGCACTGGGGTATCACGGGTCAGATACTGAGTAGAGGGAGGAACCCACGGGAGCAGATACTGTCTAATGAAATGCCGGTAGGCACCCTTTCTGAATAGATCTAAGAAAGCCTCAGTCAACATCCCTACAAATGCAGCTTGAAGATCATCGTCCTCCAACAAGTCGGCAAAGCCTATAGCTGGAGGAAGATGGGGCACTCGCTTATGATCTGGGCCCCGCTCCCACTGATGAACTCTCTCCCCAAGATACCACATCTGATGGGTGGCACACTATATCAATTGCCTCCAGCCAGTCAGGCCCACAACCCCAATGACATAGTCTGGGTAGCCATCCAAAGGTCCCCATAGAGCGATGGTGATCTGTAGAAATTGACAAGACAAGTATCCTAACTCTGTGAATTCTGTTTAAGGCTAACAAGTTTTGTGTTTACCTGATTAACAATGAGCCTATTAAGCCAATTTTGGTGCCGCTCCATGTCATAAGTATAAGTAGTGTCTGTGCGGCTGAGGCCTAACTTTTTGGCCCGAGGAAAGGGATCCTCGTCAGCAGCTAATGGATCGACAGTAGGGCGTAGCATAATCCAGTACTTATAAGCCCACACCTGAAGGAAAAGGTATGTCAGAGGCAAATGGTTAGGAAACAAAGGAAACAGAAAGGTCAAAAGGGTACCTCTATCAACCTTTAAGATTCGTCAATCTTCTAATTGAGGTGGACGACCAGATCCATGATATAGTAGAGATGTGCTAGACCAGCAGTGCCCCAAGCAAATGAATGGATCTATCCCACATCCCGGAGAGCCTTTAAAAGGCTTAAGTTCATAGAGCTCCGATTATCTGCAAAAATGGTGGTGCCGAGAAGGTACAACAAGAAGCATCTCCCCAACTAATCAATCTGCTCTGAGGTGGTAGGATTCTAGTTCTCATACCCCTTTTGGATGCTCTCATACGAACAGGCGGTGTGGGAGTGCATCTCAGGGGAGACACCCAGCAAGTCCTGGACATACTCAGACCTAGTGGTGGTGGGGATCTAGTAAAGCAATCATTTAATGGAACTGGGTCGCCTTGGAAAGATAACCCGGTTAGTGCAGCAAAATCCGTAGGAGTGATGGTCATTTCCCCGAAAGGTAAGTGGAAGGTATGAGTAGTGTCCATCCATGGGATACTCTTAGTCGCTTGGACATGAATGGGAGGTTTGTTAAGGAATAGGAATCTCATCCCTATTATGGATTCCTAGAGCCAGTGATGTTTAAGGGTAAGAAACTGCCAAGCTTTGAGATCTTCGAAGATGTTGTGCATTTGGTGAAGCCTAAGAATCTGGGGTCAAGTCAAGTGAGGGAAGCTGCTGCAACGACTAAGAAGACCTGGTGGAAGGAATCAAGGAGTTGTTCTTGACTAAAGGCAAGAAGCTGATCCTAATGAGAAAGAGAACAAGAAAGCAATGATTGATGTAATAAATGACAAATATGTCATTGAGAACAATGATTTTGATTTTATTAATGAAATGAAATTTAATTTTGTTTATTTGTTTAATGATTTTCCCAATGGGAGAATTTATAAAATAGATCCATACATGCATATTTATGATGTCAATGCACTTAATTTACATGAATTTAATTTAAGCGCATCAGTAAATCCAAAACTGTTACAATTTGGTCCAAATGTTACAAATGGATTTGGGGAGGGAATGAGAAAATTACTCATTAAAAAACAAAAGGCTCTTGCTTGGTGATAGGCTGATATACCCAGAATAGATCTAATGATAGCAGAGCAAACAATTCCACTCTATTTAGATGCAAGACTAGTTAAGCAGAAGCTACGTCGTCTGAGGCTGGAATGGGCAAATCCTATCAAAGAGGAGTCAACATGGGATTCTTAGAAGTAGTAGATTATCTAGAATGGTTGGCCAACATAGTTCCAGTACCGAAGAAAGATGGCAAGGTCAGAATGCGTGTGGATTTTAGAGATCTAAATAAGGCATCTCTAAAAGATGACTTTTCTTTGCCTCACATTGACATTCTTATAAATAGTGTTGTAATGAGAAAATGGTATTCTATTTGTGATGGATATGCTGGGTATAATCATATTCAAATTGCTATGGTGGATAAGGCAAAGATAACTTTTGTCACTTAATGGGGATTGAGGTGTATATCAATGGTATGATTGTAAAGTCTGAAACTGAAGAGGAACACTTAGCCGCCTTGGAGAGATTCTTGGATCGGATCATCTAATATAAGCTTCGATTGAATCCTAAGAAGTGCATGTTTAGAGTTAATTTTGAAAAGTTATTAGGGTTCATTGTGGGTCTGAATAGAATTGAGATAGACCCGAATAAAATCAAAGCTATCCAAGAAATGCCGCATCCGAAGACTGAGAAAGAAATCAGAGGTTTCTTAGGGAGAATCCATTACATTAGTAGGTTCACTGCTAAGTTATCTACAATCTGTGAGCCCATCTTCAAGCTCTTACGGAAGAATTAGATAGTGAAATGGAACAACAGTGCCAGATTGCCTTCAATAAGGATAAAAAGGGTACTTAGTGAATCCGCCAATCCTCATACCTTTTCAGCCGAACAATCCTTTGATTTTGTACTTAACAATAAAAGAAACTACCCTAGGGGTATTGAGGCCTCGCTCGAATGCTTCCCTCTCTCGGGAGCCTTAAGGAAAGGCGAGAGATTTTTATGGGGGTTTAGATACGAGTTTTGGTGCTCACGATTGGAACAACTATCGTTTGAAAAATTGATTTGATTTTTGAAAGGATTCGGGAGTCGCCACCCTAATTTATTAAAATGGAAAAATTAAGAAAAAATCCCAAATTGACTCCAATTCATTAACTTTTGATTAATTTACCCAAAGATAAAGTCACTAGCCTTAGAACCAAGTTGAGCTTGGGGACTAGGTTTTTGATTTTAAATAATCTAAATATGGCTTCTAAGTTTGATTTGATTTAAAAATTGATTTTATGAATGACGATTATAATGCATGAACATAGCATAATTATGAGTACATGGAGAATTGAAAACGAATAATTTAAACATCCATAAGTAAATAAGCGTATTTCCTCTAGCCCTTTAAGAGTACTAGGGAAATCCAATGATCGCTCATTTATTCCAAAATAATTAACTCATTACATCAGAATTAAATACAAATATTTACAAAAATAGAGGGGAAAATAATTGATTGGGGATTTGGATTTGAGGCTTAGAGTTGAATTCCAAGCGTGCCTACGTATCCTATTGGATGGGAATCAAAACTCACGTAATTCATTCCATAATAAGGTGGAAGGGTTTAATAATTGGTCAAATTGATTTGATTTGATTTGGTGGGATTTTGGAGTTGGTGAGAGAAGATATTGTACCTGCTCTTTGGGAGATTTTGAGTGGGCGGAGTGTTTTTTTTTTTATCGAAGTTCTTTTTATCGGAGTCCGAAGTTGGGAATCCTACTCAAGGAGAGTGGATTAAGTGAGATTAACCCAAGGAGGATAGGATGGTGGATTGGCTTAAATTAACCCCAAAGGGGATTAATTTGACGGATTGATTTCTTAATTAAAAAAGATTAATTAATTAATTAAAATAATTAATTAATTAACTAATTAATATGACTAATTAACCTAAAATTAATTAAAATCCAAGAAAGATTAATTAATTTAAGGGCTACTCCTAGAGAGTATGAGAGACTAATTAGAGAGAGAGAGAGAGAGAGAGAGAAGTAAGTGGATAGTCAATCTACACAAGCTTAAGGTGTGTTTTGAAATGGAAGATGGAGGAGGTATTTATAAGAAATTAAGGTGGAAGTTTTTGGGGTAATGGAAGAGTAAAAAGACCAAAAGGGTAGGGCTTTAGTGGCTAAAATTCGGATCAAAAAGGGCAAAAAATGTCATTTTGGAGGTGTAGGGGACCAGCCGCCAGAACGGGCCGCGGATCCGTACCAGGGTCTGCGCGGATCCGCAACTCATTTTAGTGGCGGTCGTAATGAAGGCTGGCGGATCCGCCGAAAAGGACGGTGGATCCGCTAGCCCAACCGACTGCCACTGTCGGATCGTACTGATGTGCTGAATGCGTCAGTGCGACGCATGTAGAGCGCGTCAGCGCAAGCGCGCCAGGGAGGTTGCGGCGACCGCAAGCTTTCTGGCTCGTCTTCAGCGAGTTTTTGTAGCCGCCATGAAACATCTCTGCAGATCCGCAGGCCTCCCTAGTAGACATCCATATGGCAGCTCTGTTTCCAGGTCTTTTGGTCCTCTGGGTTAGTTTCTGGGGCTTCTAGGTCAGTTTTTAGGGCTTCCGGGATTCTTAAAAATCATCGATCAGTGTCGGTGGACTCTAAATTAATTATCAAATAATTTGGCAGTTAGTTTCGGGAAAATATTGTCTGGTATAAAAAGTCTGGTCAAGTTTAGAGTGATGCCAGTCAGTGTTGGAAAATTAAATCGTTTACCTTTTGGGAGCGCTGCCCCCTTGACCCCTGCCCGCTAACTTGCTAATGGGACTGTCATACAGGTTTCTGTGTAGCACACTAAATTTAGTAGGTGTCAAGCTACGGCAGCATCATGAGGGTCCAAAATTAAGGGTACACAGTTGCCCCCTCATCAGAATTATCTTTTCTATAAGGCGATTCTGATAATAGTGAACTCGGGAGAAAGGATGGTACAAGAAACCAAAGTGATGTCTAGGTCAGTACTTGGACATGTATGGGTGAGAGACATGGTTGAAAAGGAACATGGCAAAAGGAACCACATGGATATTTAAGCAATCGTTTCTAAACATTTATGGGTGGAGAATGTGACTGACTTTGATAAATAGACGAGATAATGGACCACAGGGATATTTAGGCAATCATTCCTAAACATTTATGGGTGGAGAATGTGATTAAATTTGATAAATAGACAGGATAATGGACCACAAGCATGTTTAAGTAATTGTTTCTAAACATTTATGGATGGAAACTTGATTGATAAATGGAAGCAAAAAAAAAAAAGGAACCAAAGGAATATCTAGGCTAGTGGTTAGATATTTTTGGGTGAAATATAGGGCTGACTTGGATAAAAAGGCGAGGAAAGGAATCACAGGGATGTCTAGATGTTTAGATGATCATTTTAGACATTTCTGGGTGAAGGATTTGGATAAATTTTGGATAAAAGGAGTAGAAAAAAGGAACTAGAGGGATGGTTGCCCATGATCAGAATCAGGTGAAAGATTGTTACCACGGTCAGGGTCGGGTTAAGGACAACTGCTTAGTTTGGAAGCATAGTCAAAATGGTACCGCGGTCAGAATCGGGCGAAAGATGGTTACCACAATCAAGGTCAGGTGAAAGGTGGTTACCACAGTCAGGAACAGGTGAAGGATAACTACTTAGCTTGGAAGCATAGTCAGAATGATCTCGCAATATGAATCAAGTGGAAGATGGTTACCACAGTTAGGATCGGGTGAAGGACAACTGCTTATCTTAGAAGCTTAGTCAGAATGGTACCGCAATTTGAATCGGGTGGAAGATTGTTGATTTACTTGGAGGATACCTAGCTCTATGCATAGGTTAACAATCACTCGAAAAGAAACCTTGCTCTGTGTAAAGATCGTCTGAAAAAGGAGGCCTTGCTCTGTGCAAATGTTGTCTGGAAAGGGAAACCTTGTTCTGTGCAAAGGTTGTTTGAAAAAAAGAAGCCTTTCTTTGTGCAAAGGTTGTTTGAAGAAGGGGGACCTTGCTCTGTGTAAAGGTTGTCTGAAAAGGGGGACCTTACTCTGTGCAAAGGTTATCAATTGATTGAAAGACATGAGTCTTGAAGGCTATCTTAAGATTGTTTAAAGATGAGAATGTTCTTATGAACTGAGTATTTTGACCACTGAAAGGTCGACATAAACCACTATGGCATTAAGAAGGGGGTAATTGTTTGAAAGGTGCTAGTTAGATTCGAGAAGGTGTCCAATTTGAGAGGGTTTCGGTCAGCTTTATGAAGGTGTCATTCAGCTTTGAGAAGGTACCGATCAGTTTCGAAAAGATGTCGGTCAGCTTTGAGAAGGATAGGCTATTAGCTCGGCTTATGCATGATAGTATATGACTGCAGATGATTGCATATGCATGGATGTTGGTGCACAGATGATGCATGTTTATGTATACATGTTTTGGGATTCATGAACTTTTTATTTAATTTCTAAGCTATGGATGATTTGTGATGATGCATGTAATGGATGAATGTATAGATGCGAGAGAGTGGATTCACGGGTTTGCTTTGTGTATGTTATGAATGCAATTATGCATGCGATGTTGATTCTTGAATGTGATCTTAGAAAAAAGTGACTTGCAAGTTGCGAAATGATTCTTTAATGGGTTCCTAAGGCTGTCGTAGGAAGGTCTAACAAATTTGTGATATTTTTGAGTGATGACCATAATGGGTAATCTAGACCTTAAGCAGAAAAGTGTTTATGCAAACTAGACACCTTGAACCAATGATTGGTTATCTGAAAAGGTGATTTTAGGAAGATGAAAAAAGGAACTAGCTTGATGTCTATGTGAGTGTTTAGACACTTCTAGGTGACGGGTGTGGGTGATTTCAAGATAAAAGAGGATAGAAAAGAGAGTTTCAACCTATGGCGAGTCAGTTCTAGAGATTTTGAAAATAGGAGAGCCTCGACCTATGGCGAGTCGGCTCGAGAAATTTTGAAAGGAGGAGAGCCTCCACCTATTGCGAGTCGACTCGAGAAATTTTGAAAAAATGAGAGCCTCCACCTATAGCGAGTCAGCTCGAGAAATTTTGAAAAGAGGATAGCCTTCACTTATGGCGAGTCGGCTCAAGAGGTTCTGAAAAGATTTTGGTAAGAGGAGAGTCTCAACCTATGGCGATTCGGCTCGAAAAGTTCTAAAAGAGGAGAGCCTCGTCCTATGGCAAGTCGACTTGAGAGATAAGATTTAATTGATCAGGTGGACCTTTTTTGACTTGGCTGATCGGGTAGAGGACCCTTTTGACTTAGTGTATTGGGTGGAGGACCATTGGTGAAGAGATTTGATTGATTCTGATTTAAAGGGATTGACCTATCTGTTAGGCGATCTAGGTCTTGGGTTTTGGAGATTGGACTCTCTTTGAGCAATGAGAGGGATATGCTTTGATTTTGGTCTACGGTGGGACCCTTCGAGTGACTTGGTTTCATCAAGTAGTTGGGACTTTGGAAATGGGAAATAGGCTTTCTACATTGACTTGGGCGATGCATATTTTACAAGAGGTTTGATCGGTTCTAGTTCTGCCAAGGAGCTTCAGCTTTGTGGTTTTGTTACTATGATTCATGGAAAAGAAAGAATAAGTTATCTGGGATAGGAAGACTCTTAGGGATGATGCTTCTTGGGTTCAGTTGGATTGGCACAGAGTTCGGGATGGACTTTAGGAATGAAGGAGTGTTATCTGGTTTGGGTCTTTTAGTGACTCGAGCACTTTGATAGAAAGACACAACTTAGAGATCATGCCCTTGATGAGGGATGATGGACTGATCGAAGATGAATTGAGAGGATAATAAAAAAAAAAAATGCCCCTGAGATAAATATGGGCAAATTTTATTTGTGACGACTCGATATTCGACTTGAAGACTTTCTTCACCTTTTGTGATTCTTTAATGAAAGAAAGGATTGACATAAAGGAAGACAACCCTGAGAAGGGTAGAACGAGATAGGACACATTACCCACTTTTTTTATTTTGAATATGATAGTTGGATTTTGACATGACTCCTGATGGAATCCAATTTGAATGACACATTTTTTTTCTATTTTTTTTAGCACTAACTTCTGCCCGATTCGCCCTTTCGGGTTTTTAACTCGATGAGCTTGCTCTAATTTCTACCTAAGCCGCCCTTTTGAGTTTTCAGCTTAGCAAGCCATTTTCTTCCTCTTTTTTGTATTTTTTTAGACAAAGGAGTCGAGTGATGATGCAATTGATGTAATACTTTTGGCATAGAGAACCAAAGAACGAAGATGCCTTACAAGACAAAAGATATTTTTACTATGATTTGGATCGCACACGGGTTGGGCTGCCTACGTATCAGGTCCACGTAGTTCGAATTAGCCGATAATTGGATCTTATGCATAATTCTGGCTGATTGGATCTCCATGTCATTTAGCAAGATTGTGCTTGTTGGAGTATGGATAAAAGTTTGATATTTGCGAAAAACAAGCATGACACTTTTGGTATCCGTTTTGCCTATTTTGCAGCTGATTCATTGGATTTTGAGAAACTGACTATTTCCTTTTTAAAATTCAAAACTTGATATGGCTCTGCTTTGTAATACCCGAGATTTCCATAGCCCATTAGAGTTATCAAAAATGATATAGAATATAAATTCTATAGATAGTGCATTATAGAATTGATAATGGGAATATAATGAAACTTTGTATGCAATGTATGTTAAATGCACGGATTGAGTACTTTATTATTTGTATGTATTTTTATGTGTTTAATTAAATTGAAAGGAGTAATGTATCAATTTTTATAGAGTATATGATGATATGGGAAAGTGGAAATTAATATGCTAATGAAAAAGAAACGAAAGAAAGTTACGGAAAATTTTACGATCGGGAAATTGTTCGGTTGGGCTTTTAATTGGGCTTTTGGATTTCTAAGCCCAATCCAATGCAATGGCAGGCCCATTAGTGTATGATATATATAGAATTTTATTTTTATTAAGTTAAGATATGATAATTAGAAGAAATATGGTGGAAAAGTTGATTTTGGCTATTAGGACTTCAAAGTTGACTAAAAGTCAACTAACTTAAGCTATTTGAACTTTTCTTCTTTCCTGCATCAAGACTAAATATATTTCTTTGTTTTATTCTCCATTATGGTGTGCATAGTTACCATAAAACCTAAGAAACATCAAGACCATTTGTCTTAATTAAATCATGACCATCTAATTTGATTCCATCATAGCCATTTGATTTTTTTGAAGTTGAATCACAACCATTCAAGTTAATATCATATAAGCTAAATTTTTGCCTCTTCTCATCATTTGTGCCGTGCTCTCCAAATAGAAAGGAAGAAAACAAAAACTCTCCCAACACCAAAAAGCTATCATCTTGTTCTTGTTTGCAAAAGTTAACAACTAAAATTCCTAAGGTAAAAGTTATTGCTTATTGATTCTTTTCATGGTTACAAGTATGGATTTGATGATTTGTTAGTAGCTATTTCTTTTTATTTTCATTTCTATGGTTTGATTAAATTAAGAAAAATCAAGGGGGACTTATATTATGTATCTTTTGGTGGATTATACAAATTAGAAATTGAAATTGAAATATATACAAGTAAAATAAGCATGTAAAGCATGAAAAATCATTTAAAGGAAATTTCCTCTATGGTTCGGCCTCTTCTAGTCTTATGGGGAGGAAATGTTCTAAATTAATTTTAATGATATCTAAGATCATTTGGGGTATAGAAAAGTGGATTGGAAGTGTTAAAATGAATTATGGTGATTTTATACAAAACTTGAATTGTTGAAGGCATAATTGATGATATAAAAGAAGTATATGATTTGATGAGTATTTTTTATTTTTGTTTAATGCTATATGATTAATATGATATTAATTTCATGATTCTAGGATCAATTTAAGGTTTGGGTGTGAAATTATAAGTTTTTTCCAAATTACCTTATTATGGAAAATTATGGATTTGTAAGAATCAAAGTGATTTGATTTCAATTGAATGATGAATATGGGTTATTGGAATGTTAATTTGATGAATCTATGTTCAATTTAAGGTTTAATTATGAAATTGATATTTTTCTCCAAATTCTAGGGTTTATGGAGTAAATTGGGGATTTTGGGATTTAACTTGAATTAATTGAAGTTGATTGGTTAATTAAGTTTGTATATGATATAATTTAATGATTTCAAAATCAATTTGAAATTTGGGTGAATAGAAATAATTTTTCCCAAATTGATGGAATTGGTATATTTAGGGATTTTGATTTTATGGTATAAATTAATGTCATGAATTAATAGAAATTATATTTGCTTTGATTCATGTGTTGAAAATGAAATTGAATTAAGGAGTTGAAAAGGGAAAGGAATTAAATTTCTTGATTTGATTAATTGACTATTATATATATATATATATATATATATATATATATATATATATATATAATGTTTGATTTAATAATTAATTATGTAATGTGAATATGTGTAATATTTGTTTATGGTGGGAAAAGTAAGATATGGTATTAAGGTTAAAGGGATAGAAATTAATTTTTGATTTATATAATATATTGTAGAATTGAAAGGAAAAGGTATTATCCGTGAAACCGAGGACTTTCATTTTTAGTCGGCGTCTAATATAATTAGGAGCTAAGGAGTTTCGAGGTGAGTAAAAAAAAATATTATTGCTTTTGTGCCTTGAATATGAGCTTTTTATGCTCAATAAATTCTTGTTCGAAATGCATTGCAACTCTTTGGCAAAACATTATTTATTTATTAATTATTGAGCCAAATTGAGTAGTTTATTCTTTGTGGCATTTGGCCAATTGTGCCTATATTATTTTGGTCTTTTTAAATATGACCAATAATGGGAATTAAATTATTATTGATATGTTATCCATTGAATCAATTCATAGATAGAAATGATATATTGTGATAATGATTACATGATAAGCAGAATACCCCTCTGATGTGGGGTAATACATCGGACCTTTTGCACAATGGTAATGGAATCCGCGAATAGGGTAAGATTATCCGAACCTTAGTTGGAAAAGGTTTAATGCCCCAGTACGTATGACATGATCAGTTGTACGTGTGACTAGGCATGTGAGAGTGAGCAAGGCGTAAGCCGCCACTCGTTAATAATGGGGGGAAACACACCGTTTCCAAGAAAGTGAATAATTTCTGCTAAAAGATATACTGTTGCTATATTTATAAAAATTGTTCTATAAGAATAATTTTGATTAACATCGTTGTTGTATAAAAATGGTACTATTATTATTTGTTCAAATATTGTTTATTCTGTATATGTACTCATTGAGCTCTGTCTCACTTCTTAGTTATTATTTATTTTTTAGGACCGGTTGTTAGGCCAGCAAGGTAAAATTCCAAGTCCTAATTTTCACTTGGGAGATTGCTCTGCTATTTTGTTTATACTATGAATGGTTATTCGGAGGTTCTACTTTAGAGCTCCATTGATTATAAAGTTTGTAATAATGATGTAATTAGTATATCGTATACATGATGTATGGTATATTATAATGATGCTACAGTCCAAGCATTTAAGATATTAAAGTCAACTGCGCTAAAATTGATGGAAAGTGGAATTCAAAAGTATAAGTTTGTAAATGGTATTAAGTAGACCATTGAATAGGTTATAAATATTTAATGTAATACTGGATGTTAAGGAATGGTAAAATATGGTTTCAATTCTGGAGTAATGATAACTTGGAAATTAATGGAAGCTAATAATAAGTAATAAGGAGTTTTACTGGTTTAGGTGACCTTAAGTCTCCCTATTCCCTAGGACAATCATGGCTCAAAGATGGGTCGTGACAAATACATGTAATGCTGGATTTTATAATTGGATTTTTTTTCACTAATTGGATGCTTTTACTTTTATATTAATTTTAAGTATTTTTGTTATTATTATTTTATTAGAAATAAATATTTAGAAAGTTGAGTATTTTGATAAATTATAAACGAGTCGAATTTGAGCTCGAACTTAGCTTAATTATAATTTATTAATGAATCGAGTTGGAGTTAAACTCAAGCTTGGCTCGAGCTTAAACGAGCGAAGTTTGAACATGATTTTCATGCTCGATTCAAGTTTGAGCTCAGAAAAAAAATATCAAGCCGAGCTTGAACAAGCTAAAGCTTAGCTCAGCTCAGCTCGACTCGGCTAAATTACAGCCCTAAGTGTAGGGATCAAGTTATTTCACTCATATCTAGTCCATCCAAAGTGGGACCAGCGAAGAAATTTGTTTTGGTAGGCAAAACTATCACCCTCAAGAATATCAATGTCAATGCCATTAATGCTACTTTCCATAAATCATGGAAATTTAAAAAGAGCTTTAATGTTAAGAAGGAGAAAGAAGATTTATTTATTTTTTATTTCTTGAAAGAGGAGGATAAGAATCAAGTTCTTTTGGGAATTCCGTGGTGTGTGGATAATAGCTTGGTGGCTTTTCAAGAATGGCTTCCTTAAATAGCACTCCATCAACTGAATTTCTCAACTAGTCCCTTATAGATCTAGATAAAAAATTTACCTCCAGACCATATGAACAGAGAAAATGCTCTGAATATAGGGGAATTATTTAAAGGCTTATTAGATATACATGAACAAGAAGGTGGCGTGGTGGGATGGAGAACTACTTAGAGACTCAAAGTGCTAATGGATGTTAAATCCCCTCTCCCTATTGGTTTTTGGATCAAGGTAGACACGAGAAACCCAAAATGGATCAAGTTTTGGTATGAAAAGCTCCCAGATATATGCTATTTATGTGGCATTCTTAGACACACACTTAAAAATTGCTTTAATAAGGGAGAAGATCATTACAAAGAAGCTCTGGAGATTGGAGCTTTTCAGTATGGCCCAAGTATGCGAGCTCCTTTTTTGGGAAATTCTACCAGTATGTTTAGGGAAACATCCTCCATTAACCAATCTTCTCATTCTACTAGAGCTACTGGAATGTTGGCGAAGGCAGTAGTTCTGAAGGTAATAATCTCTTTTATCATAGGGCTGATCTCCAACTGCAAGTGGTGGAGCGTTACTCCCACGTAGAGGAATTGGGCAGTGAGGCTTATTCTGTTAGAGATAAATTGAACAGAACCATCGATTCTGGTGGTATACTAGTGCCTAAGTCATATATCACAACATTGAGCCCTGTCCCGGATCAGGAAATGAAAGATGTTATTCCTCAAGCTGTGCTACAACAAAATTTTCTCGGTGGTATTGTATGGGATGCTAATCCTATCATAGACATGATGGTCACTCATAGACCATTTGAGACAATACAATTATCAGAAGGGGTTTGGGACCAAGCTGAGACTTTTTTAGGCCCATTACAAGCTCTTAATATTAAAGAACCCTTAATTAAGCCCAATGAAAAGGGTAACCAAGCCATCAGAACAAGGAGTTCTTTAAAGAGGAAAGGCCCAAGTTCATTGAAGCCCAAGTAGAAGGTTCGGTTCAAGACCTCAACTAATGAACCTTCCTTATCCTCCTTCCTTGAATCCTTTGCAAGAAATAGGAACCTATACCCAGCCAAACATCAAAAGGCCCATTGAACTACCCTTAAAGAGCAACACCACTGTGCTCTAACAAGCTCACACAGTTGGGAAAAGATACAAGAATAGTAACCCTTGTGCTTTCACTTCTATTATCTCCACCAAAAAGAAAGGTAGAGAGGTATCTACCATCATCAACCAACAATTTTGTAAATCAGAGAGAAGGAAGTTCACTGATTTAGGTATTCCCTTTAGCACAGTTTACAAGATGGCCCTTGAAGTCGAAATGGTTAGGACTCTGGAGTCAAAAGCACCCCCTAGCCATCCATCTAGAAACTACAAGCCTAATGAGTACTGCGAGTAACACCAAGGAGCTGGGCACGAAATTAACATGTGCAAGAGCTTAAAGCATCGAATCTAAGATCTCATTGACGATTGAGATATCCTCCCTTCGGAACCTGTACCTAATGTGCCTATCAACCTTAGGGACATTATCAATTCCCTCAAATTTGAAAATTAAGCGAACCTACCCAATGATTAGCACTTTGAGGAGAATATTGGCCGAGCTGACGTGCCCTTGTTCGAGTTCTACAATCAAGTTGAGTCTAGTCAATCCTAAGTCCGAGTCAGGGTTTGTCGAGTCGTGTTTCTCTCCTTTGGGTCTATAATCAACTAAGAGTCAGAATTTGCTAAGTCTTACTTTCTTTTGAGTCTATAATTGACCTTCTTAGTCTGTCTTTAAATTTCGATGATACTCGTAACGAAAAGTTTGAATTTTTTTTTTTATCTTATGGGTCTTCTTTTTGAATCCAACTTGAATGATACACCTATATATATATATATATATATATATATATATATGATAAGAAAAAAAAATAAAAAAGGCAAAGAATCAATTAATTATTGGCACGAAGGGAAAAATAAAAATCACATTGTATCTGCATATCATAACAAGCAGATATTAATCGAAATGGCTCGTGGTTTCTTAGACTATTTTGTGTGGGAACCAGCGATATGGTAATGATTGACCCAAGCATTGAGGTTCACAAGATTCCGGCCCACGAGTAGGAGCTGTGGAGAATGAAAGCAAAGTGGATCAAATGGTACCATTGACAAAAAGAGAATGGATGCTTTGTACAATATTCAAGGTTATCAACAGAAGCTAGCCAGACACTTCAACAAAAGGTGAAAGACAGAGGTTTGCAAGAGCTCCTGTGCACGACCCAAGAGGAAAGTTCATACCAAATTGGGCTGGACCATATGTACTCAAGAAAAATCTATCTAGTAGAGGCGTCATCCTCATGAACGTGGACGGGAACAAATCCCCCAACCCTTGCAACCTAGATCAACTAAAGAGATACTTTGTCTGAATGTAGTGTCTGTAGTTAGTTTCTCTATCTTCAATGCATTGTAATCAGAACTACGTAGACTTGATTCTCCCTAAAAGAAAAATGACTGACAGAAAAATGATGTAAGGAATACGTAGGCAGCCCAACTCGGGTGAGGTCCAAATCATAGTACAAAATATTTTTGTCCACATGAAAAAACATCTCATTCTCATTTCCTCTGTGCCTAATGCATCATTCACTTTATTCTTTTTGACTAAACAAAAAATAATAATAATAAAATAATAAAAGAAAATTCTCACTAAATTGAAAACCCAAAAGGGCGACTTAGGTAGAAATTAGAGCAAGCTCGTCGAGTCGAAAACCTGAAAGGGTGGCTCATAAAAAAATAGAGCTAAAAAAATGAATGATGAAGGAAGAAAATGGCTCGTTAAGCTGAAAACCCGAAAGGGCAGCTTAGGCAAAAATTAGAGCTAAAAAAAAAGATGTGTCATTCAAATTCTATTCTGAGTCATGCCAAAATTCATTTGTCATATTTATGGGTAGTCTGTTCCATCTCGATCAAGTATGTCTAAAGTTGGAGTCTATCGGGTCGATTTAAATAACTCTGCCATTTCACATGTAACTGTGTATAACAGTGTTATAAATTAAGTCTGTATAATTTGTTGTGAAGACCAAGCCCATACCATGAGTAGGGCCAACCATATTATAAGATTGCATTATAGTGTACCAATTTTTTTTAACTAGCATATTTTTTATATTCAAAGGGGGTGAGTTAGTGGAAAGTGGGTCTCACTTTCCACTAACCCAATAAATTAAGATTTTCAATTTCTTTTAAATCTCTACAACTAA
Organism: Vernicia montana; assembly: GCA_949750685.1. Lineage (NCBI taxonomy): Eukaryota > Viridiplantae > Streptophyta > Magnoliopsida > Malpighiales > Euphorbiaceae > Vernicia > Vernicia montana. The sequence goes on along the minus strand of CATKHJ010688539.1, from coordinate 2,748 downwards.
AATTCTCCACCACATATTTTTTCTACAATAAAAACTACCATAAAAAAAATTAAATAATATTAATTGACACAACTTCATTTAAAAGTTGTTAATATGGATACACATAATCCACATCTATGTTCTCCCCTAAGGGTGTACAAACCTCCAAAGGAACCCCCATAAGTTCCTTATCTTTTCCTAACTTCTTTGCAAAGTAAGGCGAGACAAAAGAATGCGTCGTGCCCAAATCAAACAATACATGTGTTTTAACATTCTGTATAAAAATAATACCTATCACCGTGGCATTAGCATCATGAGTTTCGTGCTGATTAAGGGCGAATACTCTACCCTTTCCTTGACCTTCTATCGGTTGTGTAGTTCCATATGTTTGTCCCTAGCCTCTTCCTCAGCCTCCAGTAGTCCTTATATCTTGTCTTCGCATCTGAATAGTAGGTTGTGAAGCTGCTAGTTTTCCTCCTTGTGCATTTCACTGTGAGCAGTCTTTAATAAAGTGGCTCATCTGACCACATGTCAAACAGGCTCCTAAAGCTCTATTGCAAGGTCCCTTATGCCATTTCCCATAACTAGCACATGTCGGATAGGTATTCACATTCCTCAAAGTTGAAGCTACTGAAGTACCTTTGCCATATCGTCTACCACTTCTACCTCGTCTCGGTTGATTATAACTTATTGCTGAAAATGTGCTCTAGGTTGAGAACTATCTCCTTAACTCTTGCCCTTGTTCTTTTGTTGTTGCTCTCTTTCGACCCTTTCCTTTTTGTGTTTGGATTCCATCTACTTCACCTTATCAATTAATTTCAATAGTGAAGTAAATTTTATTGCACATAAGGCATTTGCAGCGGTGCAATAAGTCCTCTTCTAAACCTTTTAATCCTAGTAGCTTCAGTCATCACAATCTCTTTAGCGTACTTCCTTAACTTGTCGAACTCCCTTGCATAATCCATTTCCGACATCCCTTTTTGCTATAGGCATTCAAACCTTGTAATTCGATTTTCCCTTTCTCCTTCTGCCAAAAATTCATCCATCATCTCCTGCTTGTATTGTTCCCAAGTAGGAGGAGCATCTCCATACAATCTACTCTCCACGTGGCATTGAAACCACCCTCAAGCATTATCCTTTAACAACAATCCCACCAACTCAATTGCTCGTGCATCTGAACACGACAATCTCCTTATCATCTTTTCCATAGCTTTCAGAAATCCGTATGGTTCATCTCTATTTTCACCATAAAACTCAGGTAATCCCATCTTCATTAAACTTGACATCGAAACACCTCCATCATCTAACACCCTTTTAGCCATTTGTCTCAAAATTAAAGCATTCACTGGTGCAGGTGGTGGAACTACCTTAGGTTGTTGTTGTCGAGCTTGCCTCAATTCATATACTTCCCTTCTTAACTCTTCAAGTTCATCCCTCACAGCCTCATCATTTGCAGGAGGAACTTATCGGTCCACTTCTTGTACCCGTCACCGAACTCTTGTTGGTTTTATAGGCCCTTCAATTGGCTCCTTAGGCAATGATGCAATAATAGAAGCTACATCTGAAGCAACATCTGAGACGACATCAGGAACTACTTGTCTTCTAGGTCGGGGAGGTCCCCTCCTTGGTCATCCTCTAGGCGGTATTCTAGACAATAACGTAATAAAGTCTTAGTGTATTTCTATTATCAATTTGAGTACACTTAATTTTTCATTACATTCAATCCACATCTAATCAACATACTTAAATAAATAATAAATAAAAAAAGGAAGTCAATCCTTACAAAAGTTTACATATATATATATATATATATATATATATATATATATATATATATATATATATCAACAATATTTACATTTATTACATCTTTTAAGTTGCCTTCCTTTTTACATTACTAACTACTTCTTTTTACATATCTTACATATACTATCTAAACTATTTTACAATTTCTTACATTTTTTTTATACATCAGAACCTTCACTCCTACCATATATACAATATCTCTTTTACACTTTACACATCTCATATCACATCCTCCTTCTTCTCAACACTTTAATCCTCAAAGTCTTTCTTACTTTTCCTGGCAGTAGATCACTCCTCAGAAAAGAGTCAAGCTCATCTAAGTGGACAATCTATCCCATAATGATCTATCCCCTCACATGCAAAGCAAACATGTTTTGGATACCTAGGCTCTAGCCTTTAGTAGTACTGTATAACAACTATTTTTCCTTTCCTCTGAGTCACTCTTCTAACTCTAAGCATCTGCCACTTTACCTCCTGAAGAGATCGTGTCAACTCTTTAACTTTCTCAGGCAGTACATTACACTCTACTTCTGATGCCTTTACTCGCAATCTCAAATCTACATCATATAAAAGATCTAGATCCTCTTCTGAATTCGACTCAGACAGGTACATCATGTTATGTGACCCCGCAGGTATTGATTGAAGGATCGAGAGATAAAAATTAATATCTGATTAAAAGAACAATGAACTTAGGGATTATGAATCAACAATGTATTAATCTCTATGCATGCTTATGAATTGATTTAAGGTTTAATAGGTCTTCAAGTTAGTTGAATGATAACTCTATTTTCTTAAAGTTATTTTATCTATTTAAACTCAAATTTTAGTTCAGTTCTTGAGAATTTAATAATATTATTACTTATTTTGAAGAATAAATAATTCTAACAATTTATAAATAAATTATAAAATATTTTTAGTATTTTATTTTATTTTGCAGATCAAAATGACATTAATGATGCAGGC